>VXBX01009209.1:160365-235179 GCA_013400415.1 Scytalopus superciliaris
GCCCAGCCGCGGCTGCTCCGCCGGGAAGGCGCGGGGCTGTCACCGCCGTGTGACGGCCCGGCCCGCGCTCAGCCCCCAGCCCGCCCGGGGCTCCGCACCGTGACTGCGAAGCGCCTTCCGAAATGCAAACACTCCAGCACGGCCACTCCACACAGACCGAGAGCCTCTTACAGAGTCACAAAAGTTACAAACTAGCATTTCGATCGTTTGTTCTGCCCCTCACCACCAACACATCGATGAACAAATATATTGAAAAGATAGCTGCCAGCACACAGCAGCCCAAAACCGAGGTTTTTTTAAAAAGTGCAATTCCATTTACACAGACTGTACGAACATCAGTGATGCAAAATATGGAAATAATAGTCTTAAGAGTTTCCACTGCAAAACTCTGCAACGCGGATTACGAATGGAATGCAATGCCTCTAATGACAACTGGCAACAAACCTGTAGCGGAGAAAGTGACATGAGGAAGCAGCCAAAACATCGCCACCGTAGGGACAGAGCACACTCGGCGGGTCCCCGTTCTGAACTCCCCACCTACATTAATAATAAGCATCGGGCACAGGCAGATCACTGGCGGATTGTTTAAGACTTTTAAACCAGTGACATTCTGTCAGAGAAAACACACCAAGAGTTGCTGTATGCTTATGAAGTACATGTGTTTTTGATACTGCCTGGCACGTTCTGGAACATTCCACAACTGAGAAAATGGAAGCACCCAGTAACTCAGGAGCCCTTTACTCCTGGTTCTGGGAGGGGCTGACTCATCTCCTGCACACCACCTTCTCTCGACCCCGTATTCCTTGGTAAAGCCTTGTAATACTATTTCTCACAGGGGCAGCAAGACTTAATTGTTGTGCTATTTGAAGTCAAAAAAGGAGAGATAAAGTATTACAAATACAGGTGCACCAAGGAAACGCATGCTCCATTCCTACTCTGTTACATTGTCATACACATGAAAACCCGGTTCTGAAAAAGAATCACAATTTGAAATTGGGAAACTTTAAGTGTTTATTAAAAAGAAAAAGCCAAAGCTAGATATTATCATACTTTTTTTCCCCTATCAAATAATCAGATTTTAACTCTATTACAAAATATTTTGCTATTGGAATAAAATGTTTTATAATTAAAGTTTTTATTTGATTCTGGGTTACATTTTACCTTTTCTTTTTTAACATGCTCCCTTTTGTTCTAAGGCCACTATAATGTAAGTAACTTTTGCACAAGACTATCAGTATTTCACATCTCAGTGACTTGCTTTCCTGCATTAAGGTCTCTTTTATATTCATTGATTAACAGACTGAAATCCATCGGAACATCCTGAGAACATTAAGAAAGCTTCTTAGACAAGGAATTAGAAATTTCTATATGAAGAGAATCAGTACTTCTGGGTGAAAGTAAAATGTAAATTTAAACCACATCATTTGGATCAATCTAATTATTTATATGAAGAGGAGATAAACAATAGTAGAATACTGTTTCCTCTTAGAGGTTGGTAAGTTTATTAATTGAAATATTTGTCATTTATCATGTACAGGCAGAAATTGCAATCAGATATCAGTACAAACTACTGGCAGATAACATACATCAGAGTTTATTATATGGCAAATCAGAACATCTACACTGATGTTTTCTTTTTGGATTTGCATTTATCTAAAAACTAGAAGTCCAAGAGTTATTAAAGTCAATCCTGGAAAGCAATGAAAAAGGACCTGAAAGGTTAGGAAATATGAAAAGCTACAGATGGATACAGGTACCAATCTGCATGCCTCCAGACCATAATGTTTGTTGGGGCCACCCACCTTGCTGATCCCCTCAAGCTGTCCCACACCCTGCTATGCAAAGCTCTGAAAGACTTTGAGGATGGGAGCCCTTAGTTATTTTCAATAATTCAATTTTTTTTTACCTAGAGTGTGAATGTGCAGCGACTTTGAAAGAACTCAGGCTTACTAGCAAGTATTTTCTCATTTTCCTCAGAGATGACAAATTCAAATGCCAAAACTAAGCATTCAGGCACCAAGCTGCAGGTATCAGAAGTAACTGTAACCTTGCTGAAACACTTGGGGAAAAAAGCAGCAGTTAATGTAAAATAAAAAACAAACAAAGATTATCTGATGAGTGTACAAAAGTGCAGCAGAACTGGAAATGTTTAGTTCAGTTTACTGAGTTCATGAAGACAATAATGACACATACTCATCCAAACTGGGAAACAGTGGAAAACCAAGACAGATCAGAAGGAAGGAGAATGTAAGGCTCAAAAAGAGCTCAGTTTTCTACAATAATAGCAACGGTAGATCTCAACTCTGTTTAGTTATTTAGACTAATGCCATGACAGTAAGGAAGGCACAGCACGTTGTCCCTTGCAGACACAGGGTACAAGAAATAAATATTTGAACATGATCTCCACATCTCCACCAGGGGAAAAAAACAGGCAAGCCTTAGAGCAAGCCCTGCAAAGGACATACAAAGAACCAAAAAACAAACAAACAAATAAACCAACCAACAAAGAAGATGCTCTTAGAGTAGCTTAGAAAAACTGTAGCACCATCAACACATGGCAATAGCAAGGTCAACTCCAATTGCTGTAGCTCTCTCATCCCATTTTGAGAGGTTTAAAGTAAGCTTTTTTTTTAGTTTACTTCAGAAACACCATGAAACCTCATGAAACACCAAATGCCCAAGCCTAAAGAAGTGTCCTATGCAAGAGTTTACAGGACCTTTCTCAGAATAGAATGGTTCTCCTGCCAGGCCTGCCTATTTTGTCTTCCCTGGTTGCAAATGAAAGCCAGGGTAGTTAATCTTGTGGTAGACCTCAATATTTTAGTTACCTAAATCTCAGAAGAGAAATTCAACTTTTGCATCTCAAAGCAGATACTCCTTACTGCCCTTCTAAGTTTGATTACAGGAGGAATGATTTCTGTCAAAAGTGACTTCTTTTTAATAATGATTTAAATAAACAAAACCTATGTTTTAAGCCTGATTTTGCATCTGTATTATCTCTTCTAAAAGATTACTATTACTTCATTAGCAATTATTTAAATGTTTGTTTGCAGTTAAATATAGTCACTTCACAAAGACTGGCAACCTTTTAGAACTAGGGAACACTTTTCATAGTTAAGATTCTATAGATTATTAGATGCTAAATGGTTATATTTTATCTGAAAATGTCTGAGTACATTTTTTTATTATCTAGCATTTTGTTAGTTTGCTAAAAGCTCTGGATGCAAAGTACAGTAACACTAAAACTGGCATTTGAAATGATTTTTAGAGTTATCTCTTTTAAATGTATTGGATACATCCATGAAATACAATTTGTTAACAAAGACAACAACTGGTTGTTTCTGGTTGACACTGCCTTCAGCTTTTAGACAACAGCAGATTTTACCTTCTCTCGTCTCTCATCCTGTGCATGGTAGGGGAAAAAAGCCCTGAAACTTTCTCAATTCCTAACCCATTTCCAAGTTTGACCTAGTTGTTTGAATTGAGCTGGTTAAAGTGAAATTAAACTACAAGAAACAGCTACTGTTATCAGACTGTAGTTTAGCACTTCAAAAACTTGCTTCCTACTCTTAGCTCTATGGAGAGGGAGGGGTTTGTGCTACTTCATTCAGCAGTTCAGTGCATTCTCTTTGAGACTCTGGCAACACATAACTGCTTAAAATTTTAAGATATTATAGTGCATATAGCTGTAAAAGACATTATTCATTTTGTATGTTGAAAGAAAACATTTAAATCACTCTAAGATAAATGTTTATTTTTTCCTGATTTATTCTAGGGTAGTACTCTGTGCAGACTCTGGGGATCATTTTAGTGGTAAGGTAGTACCATATTATGCTATACCAAGCCTGGAGACATGAAGAGATGTTCAGTAAGTGAATCTGCAAGTAATAGTCATGATGTACTCCAGAAACCAGTTCTTTGTACATGTATACACCAGCAGTACTATGCACTTAATATTCTAGTCCCCTTCATGTTTTCTCATGATAGAGGCTGATCAAAACCAGACTGCTCTCTCTCCTCTTTCTGAATTGGTGGCAATCCAGTTTTGGTTGCCGTTTTTCTATGGAGCCTCTCAGTCCCTCCTCTCATGACCAGGCAGTAGTCTGTGGTGTGATGAGGGAAAGAAGTGTGAGTCTTCTGGCAAGGAAGCCAGAAACATTAGCCATTCCTTGGCAACTTTAATTGTTCCATGTGAGAAATAGTTAACATTAGATACAACTGACTAGGCAATGTCAAGTTTGGACAAGTTTCAAGTTTCCAACTCTGCATCCTCATGAGCAGTCTTGAAGCTGTCAGCTTTGGAGATACCACTAGTCACGGAGACTCATGCCAAGTCTAAGGCAGATGTTTTGTGCACAGAGAGCAGCAGGTATGACTCCAGTTTGAAGATCAGAGTCTTCAGTAACAAAACTGTGAAGCTGCCAAACAGAGACCTGACTTCCAAGGGATTTTCTTTCTCATTTGTCTATTGGTAATCTCTTCTGAAAACAAACAGACTAATGGGCTGATGCTTTTGAGTATGCTTCAACATTGCAATATTTTTGATTGAAGAAAAACATGGTAGGAGTACTTAACTCATTCTTTCCATAAGGAACACGCTTCAGATGGAACGAGGATAAATCAGATTCCTTACAAAGTTCTTAAGGCAGGCATCTGGACCACCAGTGGGAATAAATGTGTTAATATGGAGAGAGAAAAGCTTATTATACTGATTTTAAAAAGAAGCTTATCTGAGAAATTCTCTAAACATAGATAATAAAGTAAATTCAAGCAATGAAAAGTCTTGTCTCTTGCTAATGAAGTCCTGCAGTTAGTAAACACAGGGTTATCCTTTTTATCAAAGTTGTTTCATAATCAACACAAAAAATGCTTAAATAAGGAGCTCAGAAATAAGAGGATTGGTTTCTAGCATGTTACTCTCTAACTGATAGGACACAAGAACATCACAAAGATGATCTTAAAAATGCTGAAGTTACTTAGATTAGTTCTTTAGATACCAGGAAGAAATTCTTCAGGCCCAGTCAGTTTGACAACATGTAACCATTTTCTATCCTATTTTTCTTTTCTAGGTAAGCTTCTTCAAAATTTGCCACTCATATCAATTGCACAAGCAATACACTGGCAGGTGGTTTTTGACTTTTTGGATCAGTCATCACTGTAACAAACCAAAAAATTCAACACACAAATCACAGTTCTGAACCAAACACCAATCACCTGTGTCAATAACCATACTTTTTTTAAGTAGTCAGCACTTTTGCTAGTGCAAATCTTTTACTACTTATGCATTTATTCTCTGTGAGTTGACAGGTGTATCACATCTACTTTCATCCCTGTCTCTTAACACTGTTCTTTGGTGATATCTGAATTTCCACCTTCCACGGGCCTCCCCTCATTGTGTTTGAAGTCAATGAAATTCTTTGTTTAACTGAGTTGGTCTCTTATTACACCTAGCCTGGCACAGCTAGTCATGACCTTCACATCTCCAAGCAACTGTCTTATCTCCTCAGTTCCTCTCTTACTTAAGACTTGTCTTGTGAGGTCTTCCCTATCAATTTTCTGGTCTGCCTTCTTCAAGTTCAGTCATCTTTATTTTGTGGTTCTCCCTCCTCCTTAGGAATCGTGCATATTTAATTTCACTGTCTTTCTTACACAAATTCTCTTAAACCATCCATGCAATATTTTGCCTGCTTGCTGCTGCTGTAGTCATTCTTGATCGCAGTGACTGGTTCCTAGGGGGCATAAAGTTGTCTGTTGTAAATTGCACAGCAGTCAGATACTTTCAATATGACAAATGTGAACACTACAACTCAGCTTGAACTTTAAAGAGTATTTACTCCCCAAATGAAATCTATGTTCTATACTGACCCTTTACAGTCATTTTTATTGGACTTATACTTGCCCTGATATATAAAATGCTGTCTAGACAAAAAGTCCCTGCACCCAAAACTTACACCTGAAGCACACACAGAAAAGTACTGTCAGAAGATAGGGGTGGAAAATCCAGGGAGAAACTAAGGTTTTCTCAGGGCATAAAAATATAATATCAATATTTTGCTGATGGTTAAATGGTTTACACCTACAGATACAGGCCTTATCTATGCACAGTTTTGGATTCCAACAAAATCTACACATTAGCTGCCTTATTTGGAACTTTCTAGCACACCCCACTCTAAATACCCTTATGGGCCTGTAGCAGTAGCTACAGTCAGAATACGCACTGCTCACAAGGCAGGTGTGCACAGCAATTCTTTATTCAGGAGGACTCAAGCTGAAGGTTGTGTAAGATGCCAGCCCATACAGAAAATGAGTAGCAAGTTGAAAATTTGAGATGAACAACTAGTGAAAAGAAAGACACAAAACTGAGCTGTACAGAAACAGACGAGGAGAAAACATGCATTCCTCACCCCCAAGAACAGTTCCTCCCCCCCCAAGAACTTTGAATTTCTGTGAATACACTGATGACTAATACTTGTGTTTGCCATGTGCTGAGGAAAGGAAAGGCATTAATCTCACTAAAAATATCTTGCCTGAAGAGTCCAAAGCCAGCTATGAGAAGATTATCTGTTTGGCAAGAAGAAACAACTCAACCCTGGTAAAAAAAGAACCCCATCTGCAGAATATGATGAAAAACTCCTGAAGTTTCACAGATATACTCTTACTCTTGTAAACGACTAACACTGGCCATGTGTTTCATGTGGTTTAATGTCCAATAACATTCCACAGTTCACCAGTAAAAGAGGTGGGGAAGCAGACTCATGTACAAGGGAACAAAATGGAGTCCAATTAGATAACCATCTCTGAAGAAAAGCAAATAACTAGTTTAGGCTACTTCTACCAATAAGACTTTAAGAAGTTCCCAGCTTGAGGCATCTTTCTTTTTTCATAATCAGTTACTAGGCAATCTTAAATCCTTGTGTACATTAAGGCAATGGTCATGGCATAGAGACATAAGTTTTCCCAAGTAATCCAAAGTCTTGATACGAACATGCTAATAATCCAATAATTTGGATTCCCATCCATGTTTTCAAAGTTGTGGACAAGGAGGAAAAAGGTAAAGATTGTGGTTACATTCAATAAGCAGTTAATGCTGATCTTCTAACTTCCAGCTGACACACTTCTATGCAGTCAGCTGTATCTCTTTTCTAACTGGCTTCAGTGACACGCTGCAGACCCTTATTCTGAAAATGTCCGTGGGTTTTACTTCTTATAACTAAGCAACCCTACGGGCTTGAAAAGAACTTGGACATGGGTCTACTCAATAGGTAGCATTAAATTGATCCAGTTTATTCTGAAGCAAGATTTACCTTGCTAGAAATATGTAAAAATATTTAATGTTTAAAGATATTTAAACATTCAAAAATGCTGACTGCATCAAAGAAGTCCTAAGAATGTTTAGCAAAAAGTACAAAGAGAAAAAAGAAACTGATACTTCAAGTTGGAAGAAATATTTGAGTGCTGGACAAGAAGGCACAATAAAAGGAATAATTTTTGTTCACAGACAAAATTAATCAATGACAGTATCTTTTCTAAGCTAAGTAGCTTTGTTTTTAGTTCTCAAACTATTTATACAAAATACAAGAAACCAGTTTTAATATCACCTCAGCTTGCATGTCCAAAACATGCCTCAAATAGCACAGTCACTATTCATTTTGTAATTAAGAGGAAAGAAAGGAAAGTTAGCTCATTTGTAGGTTATTTCAAAATTTTTGAAGATTAATGTCTATAGGTGGTAAAGTAGTCTAGAGTCAGGAAAGACTCATGCACCCCTTTTGTAATTACAGATGAAGATGAAGGTGTACCTCACAGGACAAATTCATCTGTATTATTACTGAAAATCAATTAGAAACTAATTAGAAACAAACTCACCCACAGCTTGGTCTGCACACCTCTTCCCAGAAATTCTGGTTAATATATTCTGAAGCAAATTAATTCCCTTCTTTCCTGTCCTACACTTTGTTTCTTTAATGACCTCATAGACTTTGACTTATCTCCCACTAATTATGAGAGCAGCTGTGAGGTTTTCACTTTCAGAGTAGGGATAACATTGTTACCTGTTTGTGAGACCCAGTTCTGCAGGATACTGTAACTGCTCCTCCAAAGAAGGTATTTTGACATACATTTTGTTAACGAGAAGCACTTGTTTTCTTAATGTAAATCGTGTGTTCTCTTAGAACTATCCAGGCTTAACAATTAAGTTCCATGCAACTTTGGTCACAGAAACGTGCAAGGTCTTGAAGCCTCTTTAGTATTTACTGTACTTTGAAACAGAAAGCCTTTAAAAAGGACCATAATTTGGAGCTTTGTGGGAGCAACCTGTCCGAAGCCCTGCTTGGAGAACATTATTCATGCAGGGTAACCTTGACCAGTTCATCATACTTTCAGCTTGAAACTTCTACAGCTTTTACACCTACTCATGTGGACCAATCAACGTCCCTCTAGCCAGAGAAGTGCAAAGCAAACAGATGTAATACCATTTCTTACGCATGATAATCTCTTTTAATGTCTACAAAAGACTTGAAGAAACAAAACCCTATAGATAAGGTCTGAAGTTCTGAAATCCATAGAAAGGCACCTGTCTGTTTTTTTTTTTTTTTTTTACATTTGGCCTTTGTGCTTTCACATCACAGATTAAAAATACGTAAATACAGGTGAAACATTATTGAAATCAAAATGAATTAAACAAGAGTTTCAATGCTGGATCACAGATTTTAAAAACAATACTATTAAAAGTGTTTTGCTTCAACTGTGTATTACGTGAAAGTGAAACAAATTCACATTTACTTATGACAAATTTTACTGCATTTCTAAATGAGTAACTATCTTCAAAACTACTCATGGTTTTTATCAGACACAGTTTATAATTAAAAGACTAGAACAATTTGAGTTGAAAAGACATTACAAAACAAAGCACTTAAAATTATTTAACACAATATTACAGCCAAGTATTTTAGATATTTGAAATTGCCTTTCTTGGGTCATGATTCAAAGACTGTGATACTTGCCACAAAAGTCAAAAAAGGCTAACAATCTCAAATATGCTTGGGGTTTTTTTAAAGCAAGGCTGCAACTACAAAAATGGATAGAGTTAAGTAGAATAAACATCTTGAAAAAAATATATTATGAAGTGAGGTATGGTAGTGTAGAAGTGCTACAGTGGATTTCTGCATATTCAAACTTATTTCAGGTCAACTACTCTGAAGCTTGAGATCAGCAGAATGTGACTGCTTCTTGCAATCTTTTGTTATATGACCCTTTGTAGATGTCCAATGGCCACAAAGAAGGTACATTCAATTAAGCAAAAACTAACAACATGATCAGATATGAATGAGCATATCTGGCAATTTAGAAGGCAAACTGTAAGTAAAAATGCAAGCATACAACTTATTCATAATAAATACATTTTCAAGCATTTGATATTATCAATATTTTAAAAAGAACTTAAATAATAAATGCAACTATTTTATACAGAACTGTACCATTTATTATACACACAAGTATATCAGTTCCCTTTGTTTACAAAGGCTGGTTACAGATATATGGAATGTTACAGTACCATCTTGCATAAAATTTTAGTACAATTCGTACTTCAAAAAAAGGGTGCAAAACACCAGCCTAATAAATCTGACTGAATTGAAATATTTTTAATTACATCATTAACACATACACAACAAGCTGTACATAAGCCCACTTTTCAATCACCACTTCAAGATACTGTAGCAAGTACATTAGGTTATAAATGATTCCAACTAGTCAGTTAAATTTATTAAAGGTTTGCACTGCTACTCACTCTGGAACCTTTGAGATATATTCACTCATACTGAGCTCTTGTTAGTACAGTTAAAAGGCAATCAGCACTGGTTGCCAAAGTACTATGTCACAAGAGATTTCCTCAGAGAAACTTCACCCAGGAACAAACATTTTTGGATACCTTTTTTTCCCTTCAAGAATAAAAAAGAAGTTTTATGGGGTCAAGACTCTCCGTTCTGTACCTTGGATGCTGGTGGATGCATGAAGTCCTTAAAGGGAACCAGTGCCTCCTTCAGAGCAGAGCACACTTCTGAGGATGAGCAGGTGATACATTCCACTAAAGTTGGGTACAAGGCAATAACTTGTGCCCATGTGCTAGCATCAACTGCAAGGAAGGAAAAAAGAGACTGAATCACTTACTACTGTTCAAATTCTTACAGTAGATGTTTTTTCAATACCTGTATAAATAAGGGCATATTCAGGTGCCTAAACATAGGTACCTAGTGCTATACAGACACTGTGGAACCTGCACAGGGCACTTGGATATAAGGCATGATTTCTGAAGGAGAGCCATACTCTGTTTTTGTAGCCGCAACTGGAGGCCAGACGGCATAATATCTGTAAAATGGTGCTACACACCTGTTTTGCACATATGAGTCATTCACTGTGTTTTCTGGATGAAGAACTGACAAATTTAAGCTAATACTTCTATTAAATCCATAATATACACGCATTTTCTGTCTGCTTTTCTCTGCTATTGACAGAAAATTGAACTGGATGCACATCTCACTTCTGGAAAACTGTCAGCAATGAGGCTTTCTATGGATTTCAAATCATTCCAGATTACAAGAGCTACAGAAAGCAGAGGCAGAAACACTCGATCAAGCCAAAAATATCTGTGGTAAAGTTTGTTAGTCCAACAAGTGAAATTAAACATTGTAGCATGAATCTTCTTTATTACATCACTTCTATGCTTATTTCCGTTTTAGTTCTGCTTTCCAAAGAGAATAAATCCCCAATTTCAGACAACATTAATAATTATCTTAAATAAATAACATTATTAAAAGGTAGAAGAAGTGGAAGTGAAGTGATTCTGTAATTTGTCCAGTAGTTCTCTTTACATGAAAGTGTGTGGGAGGTTTGGCAAGCACTGCTGTATTTGGACTAGGAGAAGCATGTCTCTCATCGGAGGAAGAGGGATGTGGGGAACGGTCCAGCTGAGTTGGCTTCTCTACCTTTCTAAGAGGAAGACACCCACCAAAGTAGCACTTCAATTGCCTTCAGGGTTTGCCAAAAGGCTTTATGCATCCTGGCGTAGTTCTGCCTGCACCCTTTTGCCATCAGCCTTGGGTAACCACACTATCAAAACTGGCTGCTCAGTGATGCTGCAAATGAGGCACTGCCTCTTTTCAGAAACCCACCTGCCTGTGGTTTTTTGGAAAGACTGGTTTGTTTGTTTCAGGGTTGAGAAGGTTCTTTAAATCTGTCCCTCATAATATCAAAAGCAGGGAAGTAGAGCGAAGTGTTGTATACACAATTCTGCCAGAATTTCAGAGTCCAATACCAAGACTCATGACTATGTTTTCTTGCAAGAACTCTCCACGCATACACTGTAGGTGCAGCTTACAGGGGGAACAGGATACGTGATTATAAATGAAGTTGATGTCTTTCATTTAATTCAACCCTTCAAATACATGTGAACCATTTACTCAGGCATCAATGAGCTAAGACATCTTTCTCACTCCAGGGTAGATACTAGAGCAGGAAGAGAGGGATAACAATACCACAAGTTTAAGTATCTACTAGCCTGTCTGTGCATTTAACTTGTATATCCCCTTAACTGCAGAGGGCACTTATGTGAACATGATCCATAGCGACCTACAGAGGTATCATGGAAAAAAAAAAGGATCTCACAAACTTCGCATATTTAAGAATTCTGCTAACATTTTATCAAAGGTTTTTTGTTTCTTTGCTTTTATAAAAGAACACCATAAACTGAAGTTTTCTCATTTATTACACATATCTTAGGACCCTATGCTTTTAAGCATATTGGAAAAACTTTGTAGTTTTTGTTTCTGTCTACCTGCCACCTACATATACAAAGAACTACAAAATACTTAATCTTACAGACTACAATTTTCTTTCAAATTTCTGGGAAAATTACTAGAGGAAATAACAAATATATCTTTGTGGCAGATAGAATGTTACCTTGTTTAGAACTGTGTTGTTTAACAGTAACTTACCATTTTCAGGTTGAGTTTTTTTAAGTGAATCTATGAGAGTACTGACAGCTTTTAAAACAAATATGATTTCTGTTACTTGCTGCCTGCAAAGGAAAAAATGCAAACAGTTAACTACTCATTTCTGCCTTAAGAATATAAGCTTTCTACAAAACTTACACAACATGAAAAAAATACGCAGTGGAAACAGCTGCACCCTACCAGACAAAGGAATAGTTAGAAGTTAACGTTATCATTTCTCTTGAACCTTATCACCATCACTGCTGTTGTCTCAACGAGGGTAACTTTAAATCTGATACTGGAAACAGCAGCACCATACACATCTCAATCTGAAAATACTCATATCAAAATAAAATTGACAGCAACATGAAAATAATCAATTTCCACATTCATGATCAAAACCTTCAAAAGTTGAGTGATTTTCAAGTAAGATCCATTTTAAATAATTTCTGAGTAGTTCAGTCAATTTTTCCCTTTCAAGAACAATTACTTGAGTAATGATTCACAATACTGTCATTTGGATATTTTATCTTATTTTTGAGGAGACTCAACCTCTCAATTTAGAAACTACATATAAAGCAATCAGATTTCAAAAGTATTATGCTATAGATATCAGAAATACCGTTTCAGTAACTGAAAATGTAATAGTACAGAATACATCCATTATTATTTAAAGGTTTTACAATGTAAAGTTGGTACCAGCATTTTCTTTGAAATATCTTCCCCACAAACACTTTCCTGGCTTTTAAATTTCACCCCCCCACATGTTAATTTTTCTTCATGATTGAGTGATATTTTGAATGCAACCTTCTCATAAAGTCCTGGAAACACCTTTAGTTCCTAAAGAAAACATACATACCGTGGAAGAGGACATTTGCCACTCAATCTCTCATCTTCTATGTAGCGATGCAATACATCCTGCGACCTTTTCAAGAGCACAGAAAGTGCCATTCTAGAAATGTAACCTTCCTGAGGAGTCGTGACTTTATTACTGAATGAAAACTGGAGCAGGGTTTCAAAACACACCTTAGAAAATTCCTCTCTCATTCGAATATCTATTTCAGCTTCTGTCAAAGTAAAATGGCACATTTAATTATGCAGTGTGCACAATGTTGCGTTTCAATCAGTTTACTTTGAAAAAAGGTTATCACTCCTCTAGTCTTAAAAAATACTAACAGTGATAAGAACAAATACTAAGAATACATTCTAAGAAAAAAATGACTGTGCAAAAATCACAATACTGAAAATATAAGTTATGCAATGTACTCAATAATATCTCACATACTTAAGATTGTGTTAGTAATGCAATACACAAAATCAATTAAAAAAACTCCAGCAGCGCCAGTTCTTCAACATAAATATTAATATTTACTATTGTACAGTCCAAATATCCTTCTATGTAATGGCTTTTGTTCATTTTTTTAATTTTTCAAAAAAATATATGCATGTTTTTCTTAAAGACAGAGAAGGTATCTGGTTAGGTACACCATATAGCTATGCTAAGGTCATTCTGTTTTTAAGAACAGGATATTATGTCTGTCTTACAATTGTCTGAAATCATTGTTAAAACTGGCACAAAGCAAAATAAACTATGTAGAAACCAACACAAGTACAGTATTAGATATGGTACTGTCCAAGCAGTAAGGAAATAATTTTTGAAAAATTGTAAGGAATGCTTGGCAACTTCCACAAAATATAGTTTATAAAAACAAGCTGGATATCAAACAGTCTATAATGAATACATACCATTGAACTTCAAGTCTTTTATCAGAATAAGTACTCTCAACATTTTAATTATTTTCTAGTAGATTTAAATACCATATATTTTGTCATTCAGGTACCATACCTGTAAAGGAGGATGACTGAGAATGTATTGAGCCTTTATTAAGCATAGTCATTATTTGCCCAACAAATTCCTTAGGAATAAAATTAGCATATGGCAGTATTTCTGTGCTGATAAGCTGCACCACCTAAAATAAATTAATTATATTGGTTTTCTGAATATTAAAATTGTAAATCTAGTAAGAAGAAGACAGAAACATTAAACAAGAGAGACAGGTCTATTGAAACTTCACAAAATCTTCTCTTGACACCTTTTAAAATTTGCAGATACGTCTAGAATTGTAGCCTTGCATAGAACATTAAACTTAAAATAAATGTTTTCCCCCTCACTTTTGCCAGAGTTTTTGAAGGACATATGACTCAGATTTCCATTGACATTTGAAGTATATGCTTCAAATCGAATTTATGGTATTGAAAAGAGAAAATCTAATATTAGGAATTTCCCTCTCCCTCCACACAATTCAATATTCTCACTATGACATTAACACACATATCACATGCTTACAACATGGCATCTGCAAAGCAGAACAAGTGAGTTTATTACCTAAATGAGCTTCAGGAAACATACATTAACTGGAATGCTTTCTATCCTTGTCTTGATGCTTGCATGCAGGAACAAAGTGGGTTTAGATCTCCGTAAATTAATGCATTAGATCTGAGAGTTCTGCTTACTGAGGGCAGAACCATTTCATCCAGAAATCCTTATGTCCAACTGCCACTCTGGAGAGATGACAGGGAATCAAACCCACAGATACTGCCATGTCTTCTCTGCAGCTCCTTTTGCCTTGTACCCCTAATCCCTGTTCTGCCACATCTCTTTGTCCTGGAGTGACAAGGGACAAGTCCCTCTTCATTTCAAGTATCATCTTAATTTCCTTCAGTCTTATCCAACCAACATTATCTCTTTACAATTACAGCAGTCTCTGTGCTGCACAAACAAGACATCATTTCTTCATTTATGCAGAAGCTTCTCAGTATTGAGAACAGATCTGAAGGGCAACAATGTCATTGCTGACTGCCCCCTTCGATGCAGAAAGGTTTAATTGTCAGCTTTCTCTGTGGCTTACAATTACCTTTGCAATTGCTTGGCAATAACATAATATGTAAGGCTCATGTAATGTGTTAGAGGCAGTAAGACATTGTGGTTTGGCCACTCTACACTATTTTCAAGTTGAGAGGACAAGAACTGGTTTTTGGCATCCTGCTTCCTACTTTTTGCATCACCCCGAAGCAGATGATGTCTGGACCTATGAATTTCCTGTCTTGTTTTCAAAAAGGAATACAGTATCACAGAAAAAATAACGAGAGGGTCACTTTAAAAAAAATTATTTCAGAACCAGAAGCACCTTGTGAACGTCACTAACTCATTATATTCAACAGCATATTTGTTACAGGCTCCTTACCTCAACATCAATACTCTCATTCTTCTGAAATTCTTGAATTGAGAGATTATCAGGAGGTGTACTAAAAATAAACATACTATGTTATACTTTTAAATTCACAACATGTGTAATTAGTTAAGTACGGGAAAATGCATTGCATTTAGAGTTATGACATGCATCAAGTTGGTACTCTTACATGATAATAATTAACGATTGCAGGGCCACGTTGGATAGGCCTTTGAGCAACCTGGTCTAGTGGAATCCTGTGATTAACCTTTTCGCTCACTATGCAAGAAAGAAACTTAATTTTCAGTGGTACACTTGTAAAAAACTTTATTTTAATTTTGCATTTTCTTCTACATCAACGAAACACTTTTCATTAATGGGGCATTACTTCCCTTCATAACTGAAATATTTGTTCTCATTCTTAATAATGTTTATTAAAAGAAAAACACATTTTATAAACAATAGTTTTGAAGACATTTAGAACTTATTGCAGTTCTTCCATTATATATAAAAAAATATTTACAGAAGAAATGTCCAGAAGTGATTCAACCATGAAAATTACCTGGCACTTCACAAGATCCTACCGTATCTGCTTGTAAATTTGGAAATCTTTTACCATTTGATTGGAAATTCTATGCCAACTATCAGTAATTTGTCTGGTGACATTTTATCTCATTTACTGAGTCCTTCCATGGACTGACTACCTGTTCAGTGGATTCCCTTTCCTTTGCTGGATTATGCTTCTGTTTACCTACTGAACCAAGTTCCTCAGCAGGGCAGAAAGAGTAAAGCCTCCTACTTAGACAGCAATCAACTACTTTAGCTGATGTGCCTACATTTGGTGTTTCAGTTTGGATCAGACATGGGCTTTTCAAGTTAAACTTTTAGACATCCCCTTTTATAAACCTTGGTTCATGTCTGGTATTAAGAGTGCATTGAACTGGATTAATTTTTGATGAAACTAAACCAAAACTGTACTCCAAGCTCTCATACATGCTCACATGACAGGAAATCACACTAGAGCTACTCTGAAATAAAACACCTAAAACAAGCACTCTGCAGGTGACAGGCCCTCATCATGAACTATTGTGCTTTACAGCTTTGCTTCTACTGCACTTTGGGGAGGGCAAAAAACTCCCAAGACCAAAGTTTTGCCTAGTTTCAGTATGTTAACTGTGAATTACCTTGCTTATAATCCCACAATCATAGGATTGCCAGCTAAAGTCTACACAGATTTAAGATACAGTTAGCAAAATTACTAGAAGAAAAATGGATAATTAGCTAAGGACAACCTGTGGTACGAGAACTTTCTGTGAGGCTAAAAGAGCATATCATGAAACTATTGCTATGTGGTCACCTTGCACCTTTCTTTAAGTATTCCACTAATTTTACTTTTGACTTTTAAAAATAATTCTGACATCTTCAAGCAGAGGAACAGTTCGGAAATTTCACCATTTGAAAGGAATGACTAGAAACAGTGGAATTAAGATTGTCTGTGGTGGTACTTCAACGTGAAGGTATTGTGTATGGTTGTGTTACAATGCATCTTAAATTAGACAAGTTTGGTTTTTGTCTTTTTTTTAACTCCAAAGAAACTATTCAATTAAGTACAGATGATGGTCACTACTAAAAAGGACGGAAAACAATAGGGTCAATCTGAACAGAATATTCCTTGCCTAGTTTACAGCAGAATAGGCAGATGTAAGGAAACCAGTGCTCTGGACTGAACAAAGAACCAAGCTGTTCTGTAAGCACAGGAATCAGTGCACTGTTGTAGTGACAAGCAGAAGAGCATCCCTTGGCTTACTTCCAAATTCCCAGCTTTTCCTGTATCCCATATCCCTCTTCAGGAAACAAGAGACATGTGGTGGGTAGTTCAGAGCTAAGCACACACTCACAGGCAAAGCAGGTGCCCAATACATGGTTGTGGACCTGTGCCAGCCTTGTCCTCACCAGGGTACTCACCTGGGCCCATCTTCTCCATTCCACCAATTTTAATAGAAAGTTTAAGAACTATGAAGGTTTTGAAAGCTCATTCAAATCTGGTTAGTTTCGCTGGCAATTGTTTTATTTTTTTCTGATTTTTTTTTTTTTGCCAGTGCTCCTATATGTTGCTGACCAAGACAAATAAGATTTTTCCAAGATAGGCTTTTTCCCCCCATCTTCTGGGTGCTTAGCATAAGACACTTGAAAATCAGTCTGCACACCTACAGCTAATTTTCAGTTTTGACAATTTTGACAATTTGACAATATATTTGACAATATTTGCCAATGTTCCCGCTTGAAAAATAAATATATCTCGCCTGCTCAAAGAGGCTTTATGTAGGTAACTTCACCCTGTCTATGAAACAGGCAAGTGTTACATGCATGACTAGAAAAAACACAAAGAATAAAATACAAAATACTGTATTTATTATTGGTTTGATTTACTATTGGCAGACAGGAAGTTTGGAGTTATGTGTTTGCGAGACACTGAAATGTCTTAAACATTGTTAAAATCACTGAGTTTCATCCACTGTAGCAAACTGCAAAGAAGCAACTGCTCACTGAAGTCCACCTGCCTTGAATACACCTACTGATATAGACTGTGACAGTAACTTGAGAAAAAAGTGGTACTATGTACAATTATACTAAGAAAAGAATGTATTCACAAGTGTAAAAGACTGGAATGCTGACAGTTCAGACAATCAAGGTGCAAAGCTGTGTGTTGAACAAGATAAGGAGAGATGAAAAATGCAGGGAGGCAGGAGTAGTGTTTCTGTCCTTACACAAATGACTCAGCTGTGATAACTCCCATTTGGGGAAGCATCAGGACAATTCACAAATACCCTGAAGATACTCCTGGCAGGCCACAATGCCCCATAATGGACTCATGTGCACTGATGTCTTGTGATCCAGCACTACATCATGGAGTGCAGAAATCCCTGCCCCAGGGCAGGTACCAGGGGCACTCCCACCTAGCCTAAACCAGAGAAAAGACCACACATGGCCTTCACACTCAACACTTGGTTTTCTTCCCTTGCCACACAGGACTTTCCTTACCACCCTGGACTTTGCTCACCAATGGACTTCTTCCCTCCCCACTCAGGACTTCCTCCACCACCATGGGTTTTTCCCACACCACACTGAGCTTCCCTTGATGGATCCAGACTGCAATTATCACTCTGACAAAACTGGGATTCTCACCACTGGGAAGACCACAAGAAGAGGATCAATAGAATGCTGTCAGAATCTATGGGGTGGTGTATTTTTTTACTTAATCTGTCTCTCTGTCACCCTCTTTCTCTCTTCCCCTCTCTTCCCTATTCTCTCTGCCTCACATTGACTGTTCAATAAAAATCCATACTATTGATTTAGGCACATGATCTCATTTGCACTTAATTCAGGCAGAGACATCTCTCTAATAATTTGAAAACACCTGATCATAACAATGTTGAAAACAAAGAATAAAATATTAAGTAGCTGTTCAATTGTTACCTTTGGTGACACACAGAGTTGCTAACTATGCAAAACCTTTAAACAGTCATGTAAACTGTTACGATACATAGAAACACAGGTCATGTTGAAATACATGGGAAGTTTTCACTCTGACACTTCCTAAATATATGACTGACTTTATGAGCTGAGATTTAATCAAAGAGGTGTTAAGACCTTTCTGTCCAGTCATCCATGTCTGATCTGCCATACATGCTACAGATTATGCTACATACTTGTTCATGTAGCAAATTACTCCCAATTAAATAGATTTTTGTAAGGTGTCTGTATGAAACATCTATCTAGGGACCAAAAGCTTTATTGGTCTGACATAATATATCCAAACTGTACTGGAAGAGTTAAGAGGCAGGAAAGATAAGAAGCTGTGTGATGCAGCAACTTGTATAGGTACAGAGCTTCCAGCCACTGCCCACAGTCCAGGGAGGGCTTCAGATCCAACAGCAAAGAGTGAACAGGCACCCGGAGTCCTGCAGTGCACAGCAGCACTCTGTTCAGAAGCATCTTTGGGGAAAAGTATTGATTTAATTCCCTTATGTGAGCACAGGCTTCTGCTCTAGTAAATTATATATACACACACATTTGTTGAATTTTATTTTATATAATGACTTGACATGCGTCCATGAAAGCCTCTGGGAAAGAAGAACGGTATGAAATAATAAACAGACCAGCTTCTTACTAGAAGATAATTTTTTGTAAATTAAGTTACATGAAATGTATTAATTTTAAATGTCATTTTGCTTTGTAATAAAAATCAAGATTACTGAGTCTCCTCAGCTGTAGCTTGCTTTAAAAAGAAATGCTGAAATTTATTTCTTGGAAGCTGTTCATTCTCTATGACAGTAATATTTTCCCTTTTTATTTACCTGGGTTCTTCTGGCCATATTTGAAATTTCTTGATATACAAAGCTGCAGAGACCATTTCTGCTATGCTTTTGTACTTTTCAAATATCAGTGAATATCCCCTCTCGTTCAGCCCCATAGCTGGCATGAAAGCCTGTTCCTGTTCAAAATGCACAGCTGGGGCCGTGCAGAGGAGGTTCACTATTTGGAACACAGATATTCACAGTGCTTTAATTTAAGGGTTCAAGCCACAGTGACCTCTTGTCTACCCAATGCCAAATCAGTTTCATTGCCAGAAGCAACATTAGGCTACCTACACAGGCAATTTGTAGGGCCAGAGTGACTAGAAGAGTTATAAGTTACACTAGAAAAATGTGTAAAATACTGATTAAAAATTTAGAACATCAGTGAAATAATTTAATCTTTCTACTCTATCCTCAGCCAGATAGAAACTTCAAGAACATGCATACAAAAATGAGGCAATGTGCACTGGCATATTCTAATGAACAAAGCTAAAGGAAAAAAAGCTAACCAAATATGTTATGCAGTGTTGCTAGGAGGACTACTGCATTAAGGCATTAGAGAGTTTCACAGAGATGCATGTGTTTCATATTTAGAACCATCTCCGCAGTCCAAAGTCAGCTTTGAAGAACAGGTACAAAAGGAAGCCATTTACCTAGCTTTGCATGAAGCCTGGATAGACACAAAAAAGAAACATCTAGAACATTTAATAGTGGAAAGTGTAGAGTATGAAAAGGTATCAAAAGTGAAGGAAGAAAAGTAAGTTTTTTTACTGCCATAACATTCCAGTTTCCTTGAAGCAAAGAGTTTAGGAAAAATTACAGAATGGCAGCATAAGAAAGTCAATTTTCAGTTCTAACTGTATTCAGGTCTAGCTGAATACATCTAACTATTCCTGTCACAAGGGGTGACATGTTGGAGAATGCAAAAAATCCAGATAATGCAGTAACGTGGTTACTCTGCCTGACACCCTCTTGGGGTGTCAGCTGAATTGCATTTTAGAAATTCTTTGTACTTCAGATCCTTTCCAATCCCTGCTGGCCTTAGCCAGATTTTTACACTTCAGCACCTGACTTGCATCTGTCCTGCATCGCACGTTTGCAAGCTGGAAAGCCACCAGAGATGACCTGACTCACAGCTGCAGTAAAGCCACTTGGTCATGTTGAGCAGGGTCAGTAAAACTAAGGAAAGTTTAAAAGTCACTAAACTAAGAGCACAGGGTGCTCTCATCTTCTCACCTGTGGCTTGGTTAATTGATTTTGGTGATATGGACAGAAATACAAGTAGTATCAAATTTTTAAAAAACAGAACTCACTGTTAATATAACTAACTAAGGAAACACACCAAAAACCAGTTCTATATCACCTAGCTGGCCTTAAATAGAGGATCACCTTGGATAGTTGGAATGTAGATTCTCATTGCCCTCCCCTATAATCTGAAGGTTGGCGTGCACCTCAACTCAGCAATAAATTTTATCTGTTACTTTCAAAATAGTGAACAGATTCTCCAAATTACTCTGGAATACAACACCACGCTGATTAACATATATTTTCTATTAGAATTGTAACAAAAAAAAAAATTAAAGAACACAGTAAATTTGAAAATTCTGAATTCAGTTTCCTTACAAATGGAACAACTACAAATTTAAGGGACTGACTAAACTGCCATGACAATCCACCAGAAGACATAATTTAGAAAATTTCAGAGGAAAAGGGTTTGCCCTCCTTGCCAAGGCTAGTTTCATAGCACCTTGCAGAGAGTGCAGAAAGACTTAACCAAAGGAAATCAGAAGAGAATTACTTCAACGCGGGGAACTGTGACATCTATCTCTAGAGCCCTCCTTGCATCACAGAGAGACAGGCATGCTTCAGTAGCATTGTGGGGAGGAGGAGGAAGAGGATGAAAAAAAGGAGAAATGACTGCTATTACTAACTGTCCTGACTACTAGCATGAGGAAGATGTACTCCCTTTTCAACTTTTTTTAGGACCACAGGCTCAGGCTGATAGAGGGAAGAGAAAGGCTATCTAGCCTAAGCTGCCAAGGGATAGGGCTCTAACTGTAAGTAGGAGAACCATACACTTGGGAAGTCAAACTGCTGTTTAGAAAAAGATTGACATTAGGGAGATGGAAAAAAACCAACCTATCCCAACCCAGACATTCTGTAGCCATGCAACGTACAACTACATAAGCAAAATTCATCTACTCACAACAAGCCTGGAAAGAGTAATGATAACAGCCATTAATTATAATAAGAGGCCAAATTATCTAGCTGTAGCCACATGATTCTATAAACCACCAGCCTATTTTTAGTGTTTTAAATTATTTTGAACCCAAAAGCTTCTAAGTGAAAGAACAGAAATGTTTCCTACAACTTTTTTGAGAACATTGTCAAGTATTGATGAAAAAGTTGATTCCTAAACCACATTTTGTTTTTAAAATTACAGAATACACTCTGGTATCTAAAGAGGCAAAACCAGAGTTAAGTGAAGACAGACATCCTAGGGCATCATAAATACTCACACAAGTACTATTTTTCTTTTATCTCCAGAGAATATTTGTCCAGGTATGACAGCTGGCAAAAGCTGTTAGAATTAACATGAACAGTGATCATTTCTAGCAAGCAACATAGGAAGATGAAATTTCTATGGTTGAAGTAATTTTCAAGAAAAGTATAAGTCACTGACTGTAAATTAAGGAAAACAGACAACATACTTGGCCAAAAGGGTCATACAGATGATAGTGGATTATCCTGAATTACACTGAAGATCTGTGATAATTTCACTTCCCTGGATTTATGGATAATTAATACCAAAAATCTGTAGCAGTGCCAGTCTTGGCCAGCTAAGAACATGCAAAATGGAAATGTTACGTCTGTTTCGCAGATAATTAATTCACAGTAAATACTAGTATGTATTCCCAAAGCAACTTCTGAGTGAACACACATTCTTCTAAAACAACCTGAAAAACTTTCATTTTCATTTTGTAAACCAATGATATTGATTACAGGGTGTTAACTGATCTGGACTGCCTGTCTCAGAATGCAAGCAGGACTAATAACTGCAGCTGAAAACCAAACCAAAGAAGATACTGTAAAGATTATTTTAAATTAAAGAAACAGGGAAGCATAAAAATAAAACCTTGGATGATTGAAGTGTCTTTTAAGCAGTCAGGATAACCATTTCTATTTTAAGGTCCTCCTATTTAATAAAATTTTCTTTCAAGTAAATGCGAAAACAATAGAAAGGTTTTTCATTTGATTGTCGTGTAACCCTATTGGTGAAATTCCAAATCTGTGCTTTATTAACAAACATTTTCACTAAGGGATGTTTTTCTAAAATTAATTTTCATTGGTATTTATTCTTTGTTTGTTTTGTGCAAGTTGCTATTTATCTATCATTAGTAAATACAGCTGTGTTTGGTTGCTGATTTTTGTGTGTTTCAAAACTAAATGCATACACATACACAGCATATTAGTGCAAGGCACAGAAGAACCCTACTGTTTTTTGTTAAAGATTAATTTGTTCCTGAAATCAGCATATACAGAGAAAATCAGGGAATTAAATTGTTCATGTTCCACCATGTCCTTTAGTCTGAAACACTGTTAGATATACTTAAGGTACCCCTAAAAGATGTTTGCCCACAGATGTTCACAGAAGATGGAAATTCCATACCATTCCTAAGCAATCCTCTACAACACCTAACTTTCCTTATAATAAAAGGTTTCCTTAGTGTCTAACCTAGATAATGTTTGTTGTACTGAAATCCATTTTTACCCATTGTCAAGAGACAAAACAAATTCTTCTGTGCAGCAAGCTTTACCATAATCTGAAGATTTACAATGCCTTCCTAATGATATAATCTTTCTGTTGAACAAATTAATAGATCTAAGGCCAGGTTGGATGGGGCTCTGAGCAACCTAGTCCAGTGGAAAGTATCCCTGCCCATGGCAGGGGGATTGGAACTAGATGAGCTTTAAGGTCCCATCTGATCCAAACCATTCTATGATTAAATTGTCTCTCTGATCATTATTATTTTTCACTTCTGGACTTTCTGAACCTGTCCACTGCAGCTGCCTACATCTACAGTATTCCATTCTTGAGACCCTATAAATTTACTTATATATCTGTCTGTCCTTCTAGTTATAAATATGACTATTTAGCTACATTTTTCATAAAGTATCATAAATAAAGTGTGGTTAATTATTAAGGCACAGTCAATTTATCTTTGGTAGAAAGAAATGCAAGATAACTGTGGGCTCCTAAGTGAACAGCAGCGTGTAAGAAATAATTTTCAAAAATTCATAGTAGAGCAGAATATTTCAAGATGGAACTAAGGAGAAATACATATAGTTAACAGTGTTCATCTTAATTTTAAAAATTACTGTTGCAATTCTGTTCAAAGTGAAGAAAGGAACAAACTGAGTACATGAGTAACTATCAAATCTATAGTAAGAGTCCTCAGGAGTCCATACAGAACTCCTTGGCCTGTTCAGAAAGACTATGCCTTGTAGAGAGAGTTCAGTTGAGTTCTTTCTTGCTCTTATGTTTCATCTTTTGATTGGAGCTTTCTTTATTACTTTCTAAAACGTTTTTTTGAAGTAGACATTGGTTACCTTTTCTCCATCATTCATTAAAATAATTGTCAGATATCAAATAGCTCTACTGACACATTTAGTAAACAAATTACTTATAAATATTTTCCTTTAAAAAAAAAAAAAGGAAATTGTGTTTACCTCTTTGTGAATAAAAAGTCTTCAAAAGTATTTGCTAGTTCTGGCCACATACTGTCAAATTTTCCAGAAGATGCATGCTGCCTTGCAACAGGTAGTCCAATGGAGAGAACTTTGAGCAGAGAGGAAACAGCTAGCTTCCATGTGCTTTCAGAAGGACAGGAGTATTTCAGACTGAGAGGTATTCTTAGTGTCTGCAAAATGAAAGTCAAAACCAAATTTAGAGTTGCTCAGACAAATCTAAGAGTATAGCAAGTTTCTGCAGGAGATCTTGGTGGACACTGTCAGAGAAGATAGTTCACATCCCTATGTTTTCTGCTATATACCAGATGGCGTTTTAAAAATGTAATTCTAAAGATGATTTACCATATATTAGCTGGCTAAAGCACAGGTCTGTAGCCAAGTACAAGGTTAGAAATCAGAATTGATCCATTATCAATTATATTAAGAAATTACACACTAATTTTGTTTTTCTGTATTGCCATCGACTGTTTCTGCTAAGCCTGACAAATGGGCTTTCCTAACATCTAAGAGACTGCAGGCAGTTATTACTATCAGTGTATTCTGGAGAATTTAGTCCCATTCCTAGAAAGGTACTCCAAGTGCTTCCACAGTAAAGAAAAAAACCTTCATTACATTTAAACTTTTCCTAATAAAGTTGAACTGTGTACATTACCACTGCAAGAAACCTGTTCACTGCTGAGTGTTAAACCACATGAAATTTAAAAGTAAGAACAGTTAGCGAAATTCTAAGATAAAGAGTGCAAAACAACTCAAATGTGAGCACATGAAAACATGGCAAATTTTAAGTCTTTTAGATAGAAAGCTAGCTTCAAAATATGTAAAACAAAATCCTTAATAAATTTAAAAACATTAAGCACATGAACTATTTACACTATATGTATTCCTTTCAGCATTGTTAGACTGACTTAGAACCTGATAGTGAATTATCTTGGAAAGCTAATTATTAAATTTACATTTCAAATACATAGTGACTAGATTTGGGTACTACACATACACCCCCCATGCCGTCAGTGCAGCCTCTGATTTGAGGAAAGTGAAGGGAGAAAAGACTCACTCTGACTTTCATGAGGGAGTCGATTATAATTAACTCTCTATTGCCAAGAATTATGACAGCTAGAAACTAGCTCTAGAGATAAACAGAGTATTTTTTTCTGCTGCTATTCATCATATGTGTCAAATCTAATTCCAAAATCAACATGGGCCTTAGAGATGTGAAAAATAAATTTAAAAGCATTTTTCATCTACTGCAGTGGATCACAGTATTGTCAACTGCAAATGTTAAAGAAAAGTGGTGTTTATATCAGTTTCATTAATCCTATTAAAACAGAAATGGAAAACAACTGCATTAACTTTGAAATACAAATATTTAATTCATAACAGATTAGGTCAAAGGAAGTGAAGAGTTTCACAGTTTCACCTTAAAGGTGTGTTTGCTCACCAGTAACATTTCATAGCTACATCAACACACAAAGTCACTCGAAGCAAATCAAAAGTAGTAGCTACAGTCCAGGCCCCAAAGTATATATGCCAGTCTAGAGAAACTGGTCTTTGGCTTTCAATGCCATATTTACTAAGAGGTTTACTTCCCACACTCAGGTGCATAATACTTTCAAAGATTAAAATTTGTGGCCTAATGCATTTGTTAATTTTTATCTTAACATTGAAATATTGATGTTGACATTATCTAATTAAGAACAAAACATAAAGCCTAATCAGTAGCCTTCCAGCTTCGAACGAAATTATTACCTGCTGCTCATCTTCATAAAATATCCGTTTATTACAGCTTTAGGCTTCCCAGGAAGTGTTTATCAACACTAGCTGAAAATAAAACTCATTCTTTTCAATACAAGCTCATTAAATTCAGAGTGTATGCAGGACAAACTTTTACCTTAATAATGTTCTGAAGAACCTTCTCTGTTACCACAGCTTTATGGCAAGCTGTCTTTTGGTATAAGTCCACCACAACTTCCAATGATCTCTCAGCAAATGGTACATAATTCAATGCTACCCATTCCGCCTAGGAAAATAAATTAGCAAATTACTAAACTATATGTGAAAACATATTAATTAAGGAACACAAAGTGTATGCTTTGCATTGAACTCTCAGTTTAATGCATGCAAGGTTTGCTAAGAATATGGTCCAAGCAACAAAACTGCAAATACAATGTAGTCTGGCTATGCAAATGTACTCTACATTGATGTAAAGTACATTTAAGTAGGAGAAACGTTGCAGTCTAGGCAAGACAAATACATGAGGACAATCTTTAAGGAAATTTAACTCACCGGTGCAAATAGTTGTATCTAGTGTGATTCCATTGTGTTGCAGGACAAACAGAATAAGAAGAATTAATACATACATAATAGTTACCTCTTCGATTACACTGAATCAGATGCTCATGCTTAGTGAACAGCAGTGTACACAGATAAAAAGAATTACTGAACATGTCCCAATTCTTTAAGCACATGCAATTCGAAAATCTGCAGCTTGAGGGAATTTTCTCCATTCAAAATTATCATGTCTTTGTATTAAATTTAGCATCATGTGTAGGACAAATTATTTTAGATTAATTCATTGTACAAATTCAGACAAATTCACTATGTCTGGTGTCCAGGCAAGACCTTTCCTACATGAAGGAATACAAAGTATAACAGCAAAGAAGAATATAAAGGGAGTAAATGAAGACAACAAAAGCACATAAATTACTACACAACATGCATAGTGAAATTTTTACAGATTCAAGAAATGCATCTTGCTGAACAACCTATATCTGAGGCTGAATTGGATTCACCAGCCAAGTGAAAAAAGTGAGACTTCTAGTTAATTACCTGATTATACTTTGCATTTGCAATGTGCTTTGTTTCCAGCTGTCCATACTGCGGAGGCTTGCAGGAAAATTCTACAAAGGCCAGCAGCTGGTCAAAGATTGCAGGATACATTATCTGCATACTTTCTGAGCCCACACATATAGCCTATGCCAAAAGAAAATACAAAAGCTTAATATATGTCTTGAGATTTTGCATTCAACATCTGCATCAGTATAAGGAACTCATAAAGAAAAATCCCCATATAACACTATACAAGAGTCATGCTGTATATGACAGTGGATAGTTTTAAGAGTTTAAGAAAAGTAACTTGTTATTTTATTAAGGTAAATTAAGTGGGAAGATACCTGAGCATATATAGTTCAGTAAATACAGCTATCTCATCCAATAAAAGAGATATATTTTCTTTACTAATTCCACTTTGATGTGTCAGTAAAATATAAGTCTTGTAAAAGTCTTCTATATGGATCTCAGCCACATCTTTAAGTTCTACTTCAAGGAACATTTAAATCTCAGAAGTAAATCATACAAGGCTTCAAAAAGTAGTTAAAATAGCACCTTACAGAAAGGAATATAAATAAAATGAGAATTATATGATTTTGGTATACTTGAAACTCATAACCTTGCTTTAAAATGGAAAACATTTAAGAAAGGTGTACTTTAATGATGTCAACGAAATATCATGCTGTCAGAGGCTAATGATTTCCTGTTGCAATATAAATCCCAAGGAAATCTTAGAGCATTTATTTTCAAAGCCAGATACAATGACTCTATGAAGTTACTTCAATTATTTTCTGTCATTTTAAATGTTTTGCTTTACTTCCCAAAGTCTCTCCTCTGAAAGCTTCAAGAAACAGTCGATTTATTGCTCTGTAAAAAGACCTTGTGCTTGTAGTGTCATTTTTCTACAGGGAAGAAACAAACACCTTTTCATTAAGCACAGATCATCCATGACAAATTGTGGCTGAACTCACTCAAGGTGACAGCAGCTCCAAAGCTGTTTAAGTGCAGCTCCCATGCCAGAGCCATGCCACGAGCTGTGTGAGTCAATGGGCAAGCAAATATCCCGAGTCCCTAGCCATGACAGGAAGCAAGCCAATAAGGGCTACAGGCATTCATCACTTCATCACCCTAAGACCTAGCTGCACCTTCAGGCAATGGACAACCTGCAGCAGAGCATTCCATGAATCATCAATGGCCTTTTTCCTTTCCTCAGTTTCCTACAATTTAAAATGTATGTCTAATGCAGAAAAAGCTTAATCAACATTATGAATATAGTACAGCACTCCTTCTAAAAAGGCAAATTCCTTTTCTGGTGACCGAGTTCAAGACTGCACTGAACTCTGAAAAGGATGCTTGGAAGCTACGGACTCATCCGCATTGTAGAAGACTTCAAAGTTAACTGCTGCTCTAAAATTATTCAACACCCTCTAAAATAATTTCATCTGATCTTCTCCACTAGAGTCACTGAACTAAAATTTAACACGTTAATGTGAGATTACATACCTATTCAAAAAGGCATAAAAATGATTCTATATACCAATAAATGGATTAGAAAGGGGAAAAGAGCATCTACAAATCCCAGGGTAACTTTTGTGTAGATTTAACTTAACTTCCACAGATGCAATTTACATTACCCACAGCAGACTGTTTTAACATACCCCAGGTTGCAGTCTTGGGACCAGTTCTGTTTAATATCTTTACTAACAGCCTGGACAAGGGGATTGAGTGCACCACTGAGTTGCAGGCAACAGCAGGTTTGGAGGGAGTGACCTGATGGGTAAGAAAGCTCTGCAGAGGGATCTGGACAGGCTGGACTGACGAGCCAAGGCCAAATGTATGTGGTTCAACAAGGCCAAGTGCCAAGTCCTGCACTTGGTCACAACAAGGATATGCAGTGGTACAGGCTGGGGGAAGAGTGGCTGGTCAACAGCTGCTGAATGTGAGCCAGTTGTATGCCTGGGTGGCCAAGGCCAGTGGCATCCTGGCTTGTATCAGAAACAGTGTGGCCAGCAGAACCATGGAAGCGATTATCCCTCTGTACTCAGCACTAGTGAGGCCACATCTCAACCGCTGTGTCCAGTTCTGGGCCCCTCACTACACGAAAGTCAGTGAGGTGCTGGAGCATGTCCAGAGAACAGCAATAGAGCTGGTGAAGGAGCTGGAGCCTGTAACTACCTGAAAGGAGGCTGTAGAAAGCTGGGAGTTCTTCTCTTCTCCCAGGTAACAAGTGGTAGGACAAGAGCAAATGACCTCAAGTTGTGCCAGTGGAAGTTTAGGTTGGGTATCAGGAAACATTTCTTCACAGAAAGGATTGTCAGGCATTGGAACAGGCTGCTTAGAGAAGTGGTTGAGTCACCATCCCTGGAGATATTTTAAAAGATGTGTAGATGTGGCACCTGGGGACACAGCTTACTGGTGGACTTAGTTGGACTTGATGTCCTTGTAGATCTTTTCCAACCCAAATGATTCTGTGGACTAATGAGAATTGCTTTTCTAAGAGGTTTATGTTTCTGACTGACACTAGGGAACTTTAATAATTTTAAAAACTGAAAAATAGCCTAGCAAAGTGTGTGACAAAGGATGCTGAAAGTATGTTTAAGAGCTGCTTATAAAACAGAGTGCTAGTTATTATATTAAGTGCAAATCAAAAAGTACTGGTCACAGAAGAAAAGAACACAAACCAACCCTGAAATAATATACTCTGCAGATCATTTTTCTTGCAAAAATTGACACAATACTTCAATTCCAGAACCTTATGCTTTAAAGCATTCTGGTACTAATCTTCTGGGGTTTTTAATAGTTCAGCTTTATCTAACAACTAGTTAGCTAGTTAGCTGCTAGTTAGCTGCCAGTGCAGCTACTGGCATGGACAACCGTTTTTTTTCTTTACTGCTCTCTGTAGCTAAGTTTCTACCATTGCTGTTGGTAAACGCAAATACAGCCTTGGGTTTACCATGCTCATAGATAAAGAGGTTTGCATCCACACAGCCTGCAGAGGCAGAATTCAAATGTATCTGACCCCCAAGTATGCACCTGTGTTCTTCTATCTGATGAGTCAGCTGGCTCACTGTAGAGTAGACCTAGAGCGAATGTAGGGAAGAACTGAGAATAATCAGCAAATCTGGGCTTGAGAACAAACTTTAGCTGAGCTACAATGATGAAACAGGCTTATACTACAAAAAACGAAGAAAATCAAAAACCTCCACTCCCTCCAACTTATACTACAGCAGAAAAAGACTAGAAGACAAGTTCTAATGAGAAATAAAAAGACTACAAGTAACAAAAGAAAGGGTGTAAAATGGGCCAAACATATCACCTGAAAGGAGATCAAAAGCTACCTTCCAGTCCCATGTTCTTGAGTTGCAACACCCTTTGTTAGTGGAATCACATTATAAAATATGTTTATTAAACTAGTCAGGGGCTCAGTCTGAAAAACAGGGGTTTTTTTATGCTATTCAAACTGCAAAGTTGTTCCCAACTTCTTAGAAAATCAGAATTGACCCAAGTCTTCCTGTAGCAGCAAAGAACTTGATTCTACATGCAAACTTTTTAGAAACCTTTGGTTTCAAAGACAATTGCAAATATTTACATACTCTTCTTTAATCATTCCACTAGCTTCTGTGTGTACTCTTGAGAGTATCAACTGACTTCAAGAGAGGAAGAAGATACTGTGGCCTGCCGCAAAACCATCTGATGGATTGCCTTTGCTCCACATCAGCGCTGGCTGGCTGCCTTGTCATGTGAATTACATAGTGTTACATAGCCAAGAGGAGCAATCACACAACTTCACAGAACATACTGATGTCCAAATATACTTTAACCAATTTTTTTAGGAACCTCAGTGCTGCTCTTAATAACATAACTATAGAGGAGATGGGAGGTACTGTATAAGTTGAGGTACCATTTTATGGAAGTCTGTATTTGCAAAGGCTTGTAACTGCCATGCTAACCACTTAGACTGGAAGTGGGAAAGGGGAGATGTCTCTCGTTCTCATGGGAAGTTATTGCTTCTGTTATTGTTTCAGAAACATTCAGCTGAACAGTTTAACATCTTGACAAGAGTATAAAAATGTGCAGTTTTTCATGATGTTAAAAACTCAGGTAACCCCTTCTTTAAAAGGCACTAATACCTGCAGCCTTTGGAAACTATGATTATCTGGATAAGGAGACTAAGAAAGAAACAGAAAATCTGGGATGAATAAATTGAGTGATTAAGTGGGGAGAACAGGATTTGGGTAGGACTGAATTGCTGGAAAGAGGCAGATTCAAAAGGTCAAGCCTGACTGGAAAATGATGAAAATGTAGTGGACATGACTGGTGTTAAAATTCCATGTTATTTATATAACCATATACAAAGCTGAGATTTAATACCAACTTCTATCCAAGCAAACTGAATTGAAATTCAAATAAAACAATTTACTCCATAGCATTTCTGTTCCTGCCCATGACAGGGGGGTTGGAACTAGATGATCTTTAAGGTTCCTTCCAACCCAAGCCTTTCTATGATGCTATTCTTACCCCTCTGTTTTCAAAATACACTCATGAGTATTTGTCAAACCCATAAACTAAAGGAATGGCTGCAAAGATAATAATTCTGCCTCCTTGTTTGAGTAGAGATAAATCAACCTACACTAAGCAGAAAAAAAAGCAAGATATTGAGTTGCTGCTCATTTAGTAGCCACCATGTGTTCTATGAGCTAAATGGGGCAGGATCCTGTCAGCAGCACGGGAGGAAGTATGACCACACAGTTAAGCACAGTAGTTACAATAGGAAACCCCACACGGAACAAAGTCACGTCACATGGATAGTTTTAATTCTAGTATTTCCCAAGTAGTTTTTTTGGGAAATTTGTTTTTTTTTTCAAAAGTAATGCTTAATATAAATGCATGATTTCATTCATTATCAGTTTTGCTTCTTTTGAATAAATAAGTTTTCTGAATGAGCAGTGAATTTTGCAAAGAGATATTTTACAACTCCAAAAAGAAAGCAGTACTTTTTCAATTTTTTCAGCTATCCAGAAAAAGAGCACCCTAATTTGTTGTTTACAGGTTCACCTGCATGAAGGGTGTTCTTTGAAGATGAGTTCTACAGCAAGAATTTCTTAAGCAGAGATGCAGCACTTTCCTTAAACAACTGATTAATAAGAGGCAAGGATGTAGGTGATGTGGCAGAGACCCTGCTATATTTTATCTTTGGCGTGAACTGGAGGTTCTCATGACCACTGTTCTTTGCTTATGGCAGTACCAGGGCACCATATGGAATACTGTTTAGGACTGTTCCCCTATTTCCATGTAGGGACCTTCAATATCAACATCAACAGTACTTCAATATTAGATAGACAAGTAAATGCCTACAAACACAGCATAACACTTTCTGCAATCAAGCCAAAGTGCATTTCACCATTCCTTTCAATGTAGAGCACCTGGGTTGCAGCAGGAATGGAGATTTGATTGTTCTAATACAATACACTGTGCAATTATACATCATATAAAAAAATCACGCTTAAGTCACCATGCTATAGTTCTGAGAAGAAGTGAGACACAGTGTAGTTTACCCTTCACCACACATCAGAAGTTGCATTATTACCTTTTGTAAAACATCTAAAGCTGTAAGCACTGCTTCCTGTAAACTTGTCAAAACTGCTTCAGTGTAAGACGGAAGGATGAAAGGGGAAGCATCAGAACTGATTGGAACTGAAACAGCACCGTGCAAAATGACACCCAGCTTTTGGAGATCATCCATGCTGAAACCAGTTTTGATGTGTTGGTAAAGAGCTGGGAATATTTGAATTAAAGCTGTGAGAAAAGGCTGGCTGGGAATGAAAGTCAATTTATCACAAGTAATTGGAGGCCTTGTACTTTCTGAACCAATCCTGTACCAGCTGTTCCAGGCTGCCCACCAAAGATTCAAATCTTCAATCTCATCTGTTATTACAGGCAGTTCAGATGCATTGTATCTTCCTATTCTTTCTCCTATGGAGTCAGTTCTCATGAAGGATCTGCCAAGACTAGTGGCAGTTGTTGTCCCTACCACCAGAGGTACAGAAACATTGATGGCAGGTGGAGTCTCAGGCTTCTCTGAGTCTCGAACAGGAGAAACAATTTGCAAGATCTCCTGGAAGCTTTTCAGAGCAGCCAGGGAAACTTCATTATTTTTGCTGAGTGCTGCCGACTGGATGTGATCAAGAAGAACATCCCAGGCTTGGGAAAAGTCTCCTATTTAAAAGAGAGAGGGGAGAACAAAATCAACTTAGAACTTGCTTCCCATTCCCCTTCCCACCCACCCTGCCTCTCTAAAAGGCTGTTCTTGTAACTCTAATAGACGGAAATTTCAAGAGATTAGGTGTCAGCTTGAATGACTTTTATAACATGTATCAGTTCAACCATAACCAGAAAGAATGAATGTGACAGAGGAACACACAAATATGAAGAATGAAACAATATATCTACCTTCATGTTAAATTTGCTAGTGAAAAATCACATACCACATCCCACCAGTAAAATACGTGCTCTTTATTCAGCATAGTGAAACAGATTTGTTCTTATATGTATAAGATGCCTGATGATTTCAAAAAGGGATTAGGGGTCAAATCGATAGTCATGCAATGCATTTATAAAGAATTGATTTTAAAATGCTCTGATAATTATGCGGTGGAAAGATTTCATTTGGGGCATTTGAGTTTTTGATTAAGTTTAGCCTTAACCTTCAATTTTCTGTGATACTAATTACAGGGTTTAAATATTTAAATAGCTTTAATTTTTTTTTTCAGTTTTAACTCAAGTTTAATATAGTTTTAAATCTATCACATTTCTGCAAATTACAAATACTTTTGATAGCTATTAATATGTTGATACCTGTATCACATTAACCAAAATGAAATTAAACACAACTTATATCTAGTTTATATATATATATATATTAATTGTATACTATAGAATGGTGAAAGTATATTGATGTAATGAGGAATTTGCTTTGCAAGCGATACATTCTCTATTTCTTTTCCACTTTCTCCTTGCAGAAATTACCAAGCTATTGTAAAATATTACTACATACAACTGAACAATGTAAATGTTCAATACTCCACTGACTTTACAGGTGAGTTCTCTTTACATTCTAAGACTACAGTTAAACTTGACACACTGATGCCACAGAAGAGTTCCAGGCAAGTGCTGCACAACCTTAGAAAGACAAAAGAAAAAGTATGTTCTCATAACCAAAAGAAGACAAATATTATTATTATCAGGCTACTATAACTTGAAGCTATTTGGTACCCAGAATTATGATGACAGATTTTTTTTTTTAATGTCAATTACTGTGATACAGAAGATGAAATCTGTAGTTGCAATTTTTTGCTCTAAAGAGCATGAATTAATAACTCCATAATTGTTGTAACACATGAGGTGAGACACAACAAAACACACTTTTAAGCTAAGATTAAGATTTTTGCCCAGTACTTTAACAGAAAAAAAATATACAAAAGCAATAAGTTTATTACTGTATATTTCAACAATTATAAATTTTACCTAAAGGCTGCAGTAAGTATCTCCTAGTGTTAAATATTCTTGCAACTCCAGCCAGCGTTAATACCCATGTCTCGGCCCACTGTTTCTCAGCTGTATCCCTTGAATGATGGATGAGAATGTTGCCTCCTCCTGATTCAATCTTCTCTTTGTCAGCTGTGGTAGAAGATTCTCGAACTCTATCCAACAGGTGAAATAATACCTGTGACAGTCAGGAAAAAAGAGGAAAAATGCAACTTTTCAAATAACAGTTGTATTCACAGTAAACCAACAAAAATTAGTAATTCTTCCATTATCCTTTCTCTTACTGTATCACCCTGAAAATGCCCTTGTTCTAAATAGTGTTCACAGCATCCAAGATTAAGAATCAGTCAACTGATGGCCACTTGAGAAGAGTTTGAAATAGTGCAATCAAACTCACCAAGAACAGTGTTAGCACTAACAAAAGGCTAAAACCAGTGGATTCTTCACAGGTACAACTGGCTGGCTCAAATATAGCTTACATTACTGTGACTTAGAACAGGCTACATGACAAATGCTCTCAAAAGAAGAGAGACAAAATGGAGTGCAGAGCCAGGCTTCATCTAATACCATATCTGCCCAATCACATGACCCTCAAACAAATCCATTTTCACACAAAGAAATAAGTCGTTCATTCTTGTAGGAAGGAAAAGAGTGTTTTTATCTAACTCATGTGTAAGAAATAAATAATCAAGATAGGAAAATTACATTTCAAAAGAGGCTTTAAAGGCCACAGAAGAGAAAGTGTAAAAAAACATTCCCAAAACCTGAGAAATCAGATTTCTGTCACCACATATTATCTTTGAAAAGTCTTAATAAATTACTTAACTGATAATGGTTATTCAGTGGCAAATGCTCAATTACTATTAAAGCACGAATGCTATTTACAAAACCTTCAGTGGAAGCTTACACACCGTACCTTCCATATTACTGTGTGCCATGTTGAATGTTGCAACAACGTTCCATGAGCGCCAATAGTAGAAAACAATGTCTGTCCAGCGCTCTTTCTAACTGCTGGTCGGGGATCCACACACAGTTCTCCCAGTTTGGCATACAGGCATAACCAGAGACAGTCAAATGGTGATGCAGGATGAAAAGGCCTATTCAGCATCACTCCCTTTTCTTCTGCCTGTTTCTGCAATGCTGCTTCTTCTCTGTTTAGCTCTTTTTCAATTATTTCACCTCTTTGGAAAAAATAATCTGAAATATTCCACTACAAAATAAATAAGATATATGGTATTGTACAATAAAAATATTGTAGTGCTTTTAATGATCATTAAATAAATTGCTTCTCATTTTCACAAAGTATTTTGCATAGTATGTCAAGATATTAATTTCCCTACAGTGATGAAATAAGATCAGCACGTACATACTGCAAGGTACAAAAAGCATTTTTCTTATCCTCAACTTTTAGGACCCAGTTATACATGAAGCAACAAAAAAGGGAAAAATGCATTAAAATAACATACTGGTTACAACATGGTTACAACACTATTTCTTTTACCAACATTGGAATCATGCAGATTAAAGATCATTTGTGCTTGCTCAATTTATATATGATTCCAAATGACAGCATTGTAAGAACCCAAAAAAAAGTAGGTTGTGGCCTTCATTTGTCTAACTCCCTAGAGATTAGTTTTCATGAAAAAAAGAAAAGAAAAAAACGAAAGCCAGAAGCAACATCAGTGTAGGTTAATATAAAACTCACCAACAAACCAATTGACGTTAAGCTAATATTTAGTTCTTGATTGTGAAGTCCAAAGCTTCCTGCAACTTCAACAACTATCTGTAGACAAGTACATGGCATTGTTGGAAGGAAGTCGGTCACAACCAACTGAAGACACTGGAATGCAGTCCGTATTAAGGACTCACTTAAAGAAACAAAACAAAAACAAAATATACACCCACACACTCATTTCCAGTTTCTAAAAGCGCACAGAAATGTTTTGAATACAATACCTCAGGAGGTAGCATTATTAAAAACAAAAAGAAAAAATCAATTTAATGCTTTTGATACTAATTTGCATCATTTTAAATGGGTTTTTTGACAAATAACATTAAGTTGAAGCTTGAAATTCTGATGAAGTATCTTATCCCATGTTAACTATGTAGTGGACTTGAAGTATAGACTTTCCGGTGGTCCTTAGCTAATTTTATATAGTAAAGTCCACTCCGCTGTTCTGGAGTTCTAAGACTTGTTAGTTCAAATGTGTTAGCTAAAACATTACAAAAAAGCCTCAATGGACAAAATAAAGCTTAGGTTTAAACATGACAATACTTCAAAGAGTAAGCTGTCCTGAAGGATTTCTTGTATCAGCAGTTACAAATTACTTCAAGTATGCCAACCGGATGGGCAAAATGTGTTTTTATTTACTAGGAAAGGTGCATGCTAACATAATGGTAGTCTTCCTTGCTTCAATACTACATTATATCAGACAAAAACTTTTCAAAATATCTACCATCAAATAGATCTTTAATAATTACTTTGTCTTCAGAATTAAATTCTGAATAGAAACAAAAACGTAGTACAGAAAACATTTGTGAGAAGGATTTCTCAGAAGCAGCAAGGTCATCTACAACTAAAACCTTGTTTAGTGAGAGAAAAAGTGAAGGAATCAAAAGGACTGGTGGAGGGTAGATAATACAAAATAGGGAAGCTGCACTTAAATTTCACTATAAGGTTTTTTTTAATGTACAACAGAAAAAATTCCAAAGGCTTGTAATAAGAAACTTAGTATCCTTCAGGGTATATATCCCAGGAAAAAAATTCAGACTATAGATATGTCAATTACTACTTCAGAATCACAAATTAAGTATTTTTTTCTGATTCAAAATAAAAATCATAGGTGGGTTATTTCTACTGTGTTGTAACAGCCAACATGATATGGAAACCAACAGAATGCAAAAGAAACTTCACATGGACAATAATGGTATAACTAACAATTCTCTAATATGAAGCACACTGCACAGAAACATCCATCCTACCACATAAGATCAAAGTATTTATCGCTGCTGTACCTACGGAGGAAATGTTCACAGCAATACTTTCCCCCATATTCGGAGTCTATTAAGTGAAACACACCCAAAACTGCTGCAATTCCCCCTCCACTACAAAGTTCCAGAGGTATGTCACCTTCAAGGACTCTAAAAGAACAGGGAAGGAGGCAGGAAATGAAAATATAGTTACTCATTTTGAAGCAGTGAGTTAATGGGAAACTAACCTCTGTTCCTAAACTTCAAATGCAAGGCTATGAGAACAAATTCAAAACAGTTCATTTCCCAAATAATGTCCCACACTATTATGCATTTGGAGAAAGGTTTTGAAGCCCTTCGTGCAAGTGGCAACAACAACACAGCTCTTCAAACTGTAGAACTGTCCTTGATGTTAGAAGTGACCACAAAAAAGAAAAATATAAATGCAAGAAACTTAAGCTTAGCAAGGAATCTTAAGACTGCAGAAGGCCTTATCTAAGTTTAAAATAAACAGGGACATCCCACTGAAAAATTCTTCAAAGACAGACTTCCTTTTGTTTGACAGACTAGTACTGTGCATTCCAAAAGTGACCGAAGCATCAATCACTCTCAAAACAGCATCTTCTGTATTTATAACAGCCTAGAAAGAAGTTCTTCAGGGAGGTAAATGGATTTCTGCCAGGACATTCACTGAGCAGAGCGAAGATGCTTCTGAAGATATTGTGGTCAGTAAGTTTATATTTAAAGTACAATAACAGTATCTGCATCTTGTGCTCACAGCTGTAACTTAGGTAAGAAATTCAGTTGTTTCTCAAGGAAAAGGAGGCTTGCTTAATTTTTTCCTACTGCAGTTAATATGATGTGGACAAACAGTGCTATGTAGTTGAAGAAAAGTAGATTATTCCATATGCTCTGTAAGAGGACACTAAGATATAACACAAGATGTTAGTAACATCTTGAGATACCTGCCAGTGAGGTATGGATGTGAGATGTAACAGGATCTGAAGACTGTCCTGAGAAGGAATCTGTGTTAATTCTCATCCATCATCAACAACAGTGAAAATCAAAAGCCATGCAGAAACACATTGCACCAAGTGTGGAAACAGCAAGTACCAAAGGAAGCATAGTTACCAAAAAGAGGATGCTCACAACCCAGAATGCCAAAACCCTTGGAGATGTTGGTAAGTACTACTGCCAGAGCAAACAATATCAGTTACAAGAGCAAAACCCTTCAAGCACTTGAAGGGACTTTATGAGTCTTTTATATAGCCAGACGATTGAAGCCGAAGTGGGACAAAAAAAGAGATATGCCACAGAGATTCTTCTGATACCTATCTCCTGCTGCTAGTCTTGACTAGCACTAAAGAATGAAAAACATGGTTTGAGCACATGACTATTATTCTTGGTGCTTACAGTTCCAAAGTCAGATGTTCAACTCACTGCTCATGTCAAAAAAACTCCTTGCAACTTCATCTCTCACTTTCCCTTGTGGGCAGAGGACCAGTCCAGTAACACTCCACCTCTGGTGGCAACAGAATCAACTGTGCTAGTCAGTCAAGGGTGTCACCCACAGCAAGTAAATAATCTTCCACCCTTCTGCTACCAGCAACCATTTAGGGAGGAAGTCTTCATGGAAAAGACAAAGCAATCAGAAGATGACACACACTAGAGACTACTGAAAACTTAGGAAGAAATAGAAACAACAGATAAACTGTGAGCAACAGCTGATTCATACAGAATTATCTGCAAGCACCAGAGATGTGTCCAGCAGATACTTAAGATCAAATGAAATGGCACATTGGGTACTGCTTAGTGTATACCGAAAGCTGACCACAGGAGATGGTAGAGTGGAATAATATTCTGGTCTTCTGAGAGACTAATCCAGTAAAATAAATGTGCCTCAGGAGAAATTAAAAACTTTATTTTTGTTGAGTTGAATTTTTCACACGCTAAAAATTACAATGAAATGATGGTTATTATTGAAGTGGCTATTAAAGTAAGAAAATATAAGCAGAAACAATTGATTCTATTGTTCTTATCTTACATGATTTTAAAATTTTATTTCCACCACTTACCCCTGATCACTTTGAATTGCCCCCATGACTCCAAGCACCAACGGCCAACCAGGTCCTAAGCTGTCACCCTGACTCTGTAAAATCTGTAGCACACACTCCAGCTGCTTGATCCTGATATCAGGATGACTAATATTTGACAGCTCCTTTAGTGGATTCAATAAAAGCAACTGCAGTCTCTAAAGGCAAACAATACAGCATATTAAGGATGCCAACATTTAACTGATCTTTAATTGTTATGTATAATTAGTGAAAACAAAGTAAAAATTAAAGCTCTATTAAATAAATTCAGTAGCTCACTGATTAAACACTCAATTTCAGAGTCAGAACGGCCTTTCTAAAATACGGTTTATAAAGGATCTAGCAGAAAATCTACATCTCCTGCCCCTGTTCTCCAAGTTCCTCAGGAAGCAGCTACAGCATGCTGTCACAGCTGCACAAAAAGCACCATGCAACTTTATGGTCATCCAGCAGGGATATACTCAGCTTCTAAATCAAGAGACCTTGGAAAAACTATCCCCTGAACCTCAGTAAAAATATTAGAATGCTTTATTTATCATGAATTGAATAGCTGTGATTTAGAAGGCTAGGCAACATATTTTTACCTGCCATGACATCACATGTATACTTCTAAACCTTCTGGAATTGTTTTGCACTCATGAGCATGACCTGTAATTTGTTCTAAAAAATGGACATAATACACAAACATCACCACTCTTTGTTAGGTATTTGAAAAATAAAGGAGGATAGTTTATTAGAATGCATGAGGTGATTCTCAAGAGTTGCATCTAAATGTTACAGCTATAGACTTTATAAACTCAATAGTAAAGTTGTTTTACGAATGAAGGAGGAAAGCAGCTGCTCTTAAACTTACTTTACCTGGTTTTGAGATAATGGAGGATCATGTCTGAATGTCAACCCTGCTTTAATGAGAGAAGTTAAAGCTTCTGCTCCCCATTCTCTCATTCTGGAGTTAGGATGCTGACAGACCTGAAAATACAGCAATGTTTTCTTTAAAGTGGCTTTTATTTAGTCAAGATTTCAAGATCTATAATATATTTTAAATATATATTTTAATCATATTAAAATGTACACAAAGTATTATATTAATTTTAAACAAGAATAAATCTCTAGATTGTAAGATTAGGTTTAATAGTATTAAAAAATAAATTTATCTTTTGGACTGACATACCTTCTGAATAAGGAAGCAATAGGAAGCAGTGAAAGACACAGAAGGAAACATAATGAAAGTTACATACATAATTCAAGGCAATAGCTTTTCCAAAATTAATAAATATACTAACTACTAATTCAGATGATTGATTACAAAGCACCAAACAACACTTCAAGGAACACCTGAAACTCTCAGGTTTAACTTGGCCTTAAGCTGTTATGAAATTCCAAGTTTCACACATTGCTTAACATAATCAAGTGAGGAACATGACAGTAGCCAAGACAGAAAAATATCTTCTATACTCTAAAATACAAAAAAGTAACTACATATTGAAGGCAAAATAAACCTTACCTTCCGTTATTTAAAAAACATAACAAAACAACAGCAAACATTTTCAAAGTTGTTTCAAATGCATGTCTTCATTTCTCTTTGTCTTCCCATTATCTAAACCTAATTATTTTGCTAGCTGCTGTTTTTAGAACAAAAAAATTAAAAACATTGTGCATATCCATTGCATAAGATAGCTAGTATGAACTGTACTCCCTTTTCTAATATATTACACTCAAACAAATATGGCAAGTCTACAGTTTCTCTGACCTCTGCATAACTACTCCCACCCACCCTTCCAGCCCTAGTTCAGATAGTGTGAGAAAGCAGAGTCAAAGTCCAGGGCAGGATCATAAAAAAGGCTGATAGCTTTCACTGGTGGACCATTCTCTTATCAGCCACTAGTCAGAGTGAGAAGGAGGACAGTGTAGAAGACTTAGGTTCATGTTAAAAAATGCAGACAAAAACCAGCTATTTCTCCTATATAAAAAAACAGAATGTGAATTACTTCATGATGCTCTGAATCTGTCCAGAAAATCAGCTCCAGAGAGGGGGAACAAATTATTCCTTTATTGTATCTCAGCAACTTGGGTTTGAAAGGAAATAAGGCCAATACTTTGAAAGAAAATGAAAGACTGTATTTCCTAGAAAACAGTGGCAAATTACCCACAATGCATGGGTAACAGAATGGAACAGACTGATTTCTAGATGAAAATGCATCTCAAGATATGGATGATGAACTTTATTGTCTTGGAGGTGGAAAACAGATAAAAGGAGGTCCCTGTGCTTGAAGTCTTTAAAACCCTGAGTATCCAATTTTTTTCTCCTTCATGAAACAGTATGTGGCTTCCTTAAAGAGAGATGGTCAATCCTTAATACTGTTTGAACTAATGCACAGGTGCTTAGGAAACGTTTGATACCTTCTAGAATATGAGGAAGAAAACTCTTCTCCTTTACCCACTCCAAATCAAACCCTATTCCTGTATTCTGCTCTTCTACATATCTGCGTGGAGAATTAAAACTACAATTACATTCCACTACCTGCTTTTAGTTTCCACTTCAAAATAGAAAATTTTTTTCATTGATGGAGCATATTTTTCATGTCAAAGAAATTGAAATAGTATTATGACATATTTTTATGTTTGAACAGTATTCTTTTAAAAAACCCAATTAATTATTAGCTTAAATGTTTAAAAAAAACGCCCAACCCTTTGTTAGGAAACCTCATGGCTTCAATCTATCTCAAAATCTTCCTAAATACTTGTACAATGTGAAACAATAAAACCTGTTTGTGTTACCTTAATTACAACACATAAATGAAGTATAATACACTGATCCTTTTAAACATTTGTGTGTCAAAACCACAAAGACTTACGGCACCATAAAGCCGAAGTTAGTAAGAGATATTAAAATACTGGAATTTAAATATATAAATTCACTTTTAAATTCAAATCATGATGCACTCAAGTTGCAAAAACAAGGTGCCTAAATCAAAACATGTAATTAAAATTTAGGTACTTTTTTAAAATACAATTTAAAAATAGATTTCTACAAGATCTTCATTAATACAAACTAAATTCTGGCACAACTGTTAAAAGCCATTAGTTACCTCCAGAAGATGACCAGTCAGAGGTCTCCAAAGAATCTCAATCCTGCGCATGTTAACCAGTCCTGTCTCCAGTAATTTAGCAACAGCAAAAAGTGATGGTTCCTTAATAAAATGGAATTTGAACACATGACTTTGAGGTAGCCAAGATAATGTCAGAGCATTTTGCTACATGGTAATGCATGAATGAGGTGCAGCTCGTCTCCGAGCACAGCGCTCTGCAGGCCGTGAGTGCTGGGAAGCTCTGCAGGAGCAGCCACAAGGGGACAGCAGCACACCCTCAAGAACCATGATTTTTCACATCATTTTCTCGAAGTTTGACAACCAGAGTACTGATATTCCTTTAAAAACTCTTCAGGTTTACATAATTCTCCCTCCAGTCAGCTTTATAACATATTTTACTACTAAAATAGCCTTTTCCCCCATTACAACCTTTAAAGTTAAAATTATATCTGAATAAACAATCTAGAATGTTTCATTTAATAATCCCCCAATTCTTTATCTTCCATTGGCTTCAAAAATGCCCTGCAGGTATATGATAAATTTCCCATTCATCATATATATATGCAAATACTTGTGATCAGCTTCTTTTAATTTTTTTTTTTTTTTTGAAAATCAGCACATAGTCAAAATGACTGTTGCACTGGAATTACTATCTAATTTTCAGTTGACTTTAAATAGAAATCTTGTTTATTTTAATTCACTTTCCATTGCTGTCATTGTCAAATATTATGGCATGTTTTCTGTCTTCATTATCTCTTGTGTAACAAATGAATGAAAAACTTTCAGAAGCTCTCCTCTGGGATTCAATTTGACTAGGAGACTATATATTCAATCTTATTCAGTCAGCAGGTGTTTAACCCTTCTGGGCTAAAAGTTGTTTACTGAGACTGACATGAACACTACATTTTTCTCAAGTAAATAAGAATTACCAGATTTTTTTTAGTATCTAAATTGTCAGGCTTTCTCTGAAGTACATTGTAAGAGAACACTGAAATGAAAATAAGCACCTCACAGAACATACTGTGCTACTCAGAATCCCTAACCTCTGAAATTATAAGGGCTTTTAAAAGTTCTATTCACCCACAATCTCATTAATGGAAACATACAACATTCCTTCGTTAACAAAAAGCACAGGAACGCAATGAGAATAGTCAGAGAATTTAGCAACCATATGAAATATCACAAACAAGACATTCTCTGGTTCATAGTTTATTTTTTTATCTAGAGCATCAAAGATATTACTGTTTTTAGTATTAGAAATAGCTTAAAGGACAAATGTACAAGACTTGTGCTGGTTTCACAAAAACATCTAAAAAGAAAGTAAAGAACTCTTTCTATACCTTATTGTTTCCATATGCCATATCCATGGCTTCCAGAGACAAGGAGCAAAGGGCATTTATTAAGTGATGTAAAGACACATCATCAAGGTACCTGAAAAATAACAGCTATCAAAACACTGTTTGATATACACACATTATTCTAATTATAAGAGAAGGTTCCTTACTGTGAGTTTTCAAAAAGCTTTGAAATCATGCTGGATATAGATGGCAGATCAGTCATAACTGCTGTAGTCAGAACCTTGCAAGAGATACAGAAATATGTCTTACAGACTGCAATAGAAAATACTGCATAACCATTAACTGAAAAACAAACAGTCATGCTTACTGTACTGGGCCCTTCCACAGCTCTTCCAGGTTTTAATGCACCCCCAACACTAGGCTTCAGTCCCAGAATCCACACAAGATGCTGAAATAGAAAAGGATCATTTTCAGCAGAAAAACCTTTTCAGGCAGATGAAACTAATATTGTACTCAAGATAGCCAGACACCTCCCAGCCAAACAAAGTTCAAGGGAAATGCTACAGTACTTACTCAAGGCAATTCAAGAACACTGTGAAAAGAATCAAAGCTTCTTCTATTGCTCACAGAGCAACTCACACCCAAATATAAACTTGTATAAAAGCCAAGCACAAATATTTCTTGCTATACCTGAAGAGTAGCCAGGACAAGTTGCCACGATGTACCAAGAACAGCTCCATGGAAGTGAGCTAAGTTGAGCAATGTCCTCATACACTGGATATTTTTTGAAGTCAACTAGGAAAAAAAAACAACCAACCAACCAAACCACCACACCATTTTCATCAGTCCACAATGACAATGTTTCTAGCAACTTTCCAATTACTAAGTTACTAAGTAGCTTAAAGATTACATTTTGTTTCTACTGGAGCAATGTATCTTTTTTAGAGATGTAGTTCAGTATGTCTCCTCTTATCTTGGTGGGGTTGGATGTGTTAGAGTACTGCCTTTGGTTCGGGGGTCCCCAGCACAGGAAGGACACTGATCTGCTGGAGCAAGTCTAAAGGACAGCCACCAAGATGATCAGAGGGATGGAGAGCCTCTCCTATGAGGAAAGGCTTTGTGAATTGAGATTCTTCAGCCTAGAAAAGTCAAGGCTTTGGGGTGACATAATTGCAGCCTCCCAGTACCTGAAGGGAACTCACAGGAGAGATGGGGCAAGACTATTTACAAGGGCATGTAGTGGCAGGAAAAGGGGGAATGGGTACAAATTCAAAGAAAGCAGGTTTAGGTTAGATATTAGGAAAAAGTTCTTTACTGTGGGGGTGGTGAGACACTGGAACACACTGCCCTGGGAAGCTGTGGATGCCCCATCCCTGCAAGTGCTCAAGGCCAGGCTGGATGGGGCTCTGAGCAGCCTGGTCTAGTGGAAGGTGTCCCTGCCCAGGGCAAGGGGATTGGAACAAGATGATCTTTAAGGTCCCTTCCAACCCAAACCATTCTATGATTCTATGATTTGATCACTGCCCTTTCCTGCCAGTTTCACATTATCACCAAAGACACAAGTGCAAGTGCTCCAGCTTAATTGCATCTTCTCCAACAAAATCAGTCTATCTTAAAAAAAAACATGTAAGTGAACCTTCCCACACAGGCACATAACAGAGCTGAGAACCAGAGCTTTTCAAAGAGAGTGAATGGGAACTTCTGAGCTAAAAGCCAGAAAAAATAAGAGTTAAACTTCTTTACAGTTAAAGAGCTTTGGTGTCCAGGGCTGTCCCAAATTAAAACTTTAGGATAAACAGTTCAGATGACCACTATTTGCAAGAATGCTGTTTATCTGTAGCCTATTTTAGAGACACACTGAGGTGCATAAAGACATAGTTAAGCAGAAAAAGTTCACTTACAGGATGTACTTACCATTACTGTTCCCTGTGGCTGAAGAGCTAAGGGTTGCCCTACTGCTACAACCTGCTGATGAGACTCACTTGAGGGACTAATCATTTGAACATTCTGTCCCTGAATGGAATATGCTGGAGGAAAACGGGGGAAAAAAAAAAGCAAATTTAAAAATCCAATACTACTTGTAGTAACAATCAACTTCTGGCAAACAAACTCCAGAGGATTTTTTTCATAGTATAAGACCTTTAGCTATATTTAGATTTTTATGTCATTGCCTTAAAGGGCCAACAATCACTCCCTGTCTCTAACTATTAGACACTGCTTGCAATACATTTATATATTTTATGTTAAGACTTAAACATTTATGCTTAAGATATGAGTATTATACTCAACTCAGCTATTGGTAGTGACTGTGTGTAAATGGTATCACTGTGTGCTACCACTGTACTAGTGCACTGAGAAAATGAGGATGTTATAATGCTGTGTCATGATGTTTTTCCAATACTGGACTTCAGGACATCCATTTTATAACTCACTTGTAAAAGGAAGGGCAACCCCCATAAAATAATTTCTCTGCTTTGTTTCCAATAGATATTTGTGTAGTTCAGTCATGAGTACCTCTTCACAGATTTACAGTCTAATAATACACTTAGCTAGTGGATTGGACTGAAGTAAAAGTGCTGGTCTGTGTTCCCAGACTGAGGTATTTTTGTTCCATATTAAGAAGTCTAATGTAAGATCCACCTGTGTATTTTTCAGGTAGTTTTGTTTAAATAGTAAATAGTAATTCATTTTCAAAATTAGAAACAGAGTACATCCTCAACTGCCATATCTCATGAACTACAACATTCTCTCAAGATGTAGGAAGCATCAATTCAACTTTTTGTAAGCAAATAGAACCCAGAACTTTGATCTTCCATTTACGCAGTAAGTACTAACATCACTAGACAGCTGCAGAAAAGACTGTAGGACACCATAAGTGCAGGACGTTCTCACCAAAGCTTTAGTATTCAAGTTGTCCAGAGACCTTTTCAGATTTTGGATGCCTTAATTATGTATCCTAGCAGATCTTTAGGATAATAGACAGATTCTTAGAATTCTCACATATTCTAAGCATTCAGGAAGTTTTAGGTTGAGTAGAATGATACCAGCAGATGCTGGAAGTCTAACCAGATGATGTAGGTCTTGCTGAGGATTTCAGTATACTTTAGCATAGCCTACAAACAGTACAGTTGCCTATCTTTGGAATGACACGCTGAAAAAATCTGGTCTTAGAGGACAGTACATAGAAACACAATTAAGGAAAATATATTTACATTTGCTGGACAGAGCTGCAGTTGTACTATTTAAAACAGTAAGAGCATAGTGAGGAGGCAAGGATCCTTTGCAAATGGCAGTGATAAAGGCATCTCTTGATGTTACAAGACCCAGTCTTCCACAAAGTGCAGCCATGGTCAATTCTGCTTTTAGAATATTTTCAGTGGCAGCTTCATCAGTACTGAAAGAGTACACATTGTTCAGCAAGAATTAATCCAGAGCACAAAAGCAGGCAGCTAACCAAAACCAACAGCCATGAGAACATATACTTTAAACCTGTCAATACTATAAATACTGAAGGGCAAGCATAACTGATCAACAAAATTCTTCAGAATGATTTCCTATAAAATTGGACTTCAGTCCTCAGTGATCTGGTAAAGGAGACTATGAGGAGGTATTTAAAACAGATTTCACGAAAAAGTGTTTGATAACAAAATGCTGTTTGAAGGAGACAATTAATAGACAATTAATAGTTGTTACCTAGTTATTACCTAGTTATTACCTAGTAAATAGCTTTTCCACTTTAAAGATTAGACAGTACCAACAAGTACCAAGACATTACTTTATCTTGTGTCTACAGTAATCAGGACATGGAATAGCTTCAGTGTTCAAACATTAAGTCAAAGTAAAAAGAAATAAAGATTATTTAGACAGTTTAAACGCAAGCCTTTGAAAATGCAATTAATTGTTCTACATGGAAACACATTAAAGGTTGATGCTAGACTTCTGGAGACTTCTGTACTGTTTATTCACTCAGTTTAAGCCACACACCTGACTGCTCAGGTGCCACAAACAGCACTTACATTGACAACTGTCAACTTGACTGGTATCATAAGTCAGTTCAAAATACAAAACTTGGAATGTCATCTTAGAAAGATCAAGAGAAATGAAAAACCAGGTACCTTGCATCAAGTAGGAGGGATAAAGCAGCCAGAAGCCCACACCAACAAGCATTCACCATTTCTTCCCAGACAGCTCTGCTAACTTAAAAGAAATACATAAACTTTTTCATAGCAGAAACACAGTATTTCCCTTAGTAACTTTCAACTATATCACAAACAAAATGTTTGCTTGCCACTGCATCTTTTAATGTGTGTTTTTATATGTATGTTCACACAGGCACATACATGTAAATACAGAAACATATTAACACCAGTATCCTTTAAATGGTTGCATATATAACCATTTTTAATCTTTGTCTATAAAAATTAACTTTCAGAAGTGCAAAAATGTGGAAAACACTCACTGAAATCGTTCAGTGAAGGAAAAATACTCTCCCTTGGTACTTAAAATTCTCCATAATTTTTTTTTAATTTAATAGGGGGAAAAAATACTGGTCTAGCAGACAGGTAGCTGCCCATGCCATTTCCACACCTCCCTCTCCACCGAGCCATGACAAGTCCTGGGCTGAGCCGGTGCTGCTGCAGCACCATGGAGAGCTCCCCAAGCCCGAGGGGGCAGGAAACCCCCTCTTTCCCTCTCCTTTCCCTTCAGCTCAAACTTCAGCTCTACAATCTTGGCTTCCTGAGTCAGAACACAAACTCATTCTTCAAATACAAATCTTTCTGTACATACAGACCCCTACACAGACTCCTCATAGGTTTCACAAACAGAATCCTCAGTTCATATCAGTTCCGCTTTTAAAGAAGTTCTTCCCTAAATACTTCAATCTTACTTATAATTGCTCCATTAAAACATTCATTCTTCTTTTTATCTTGTTATTAGGAATACATTTGTCTTTTAATGTGGACATAACTGTCCCACTGCTGTCAGTCAGGTTGCTTCCTGTGATCTCAGATCTCAGCGTTAAGGAAAAATTAAGGGCACAGGAAGGCAGAACAGTAGTTCTGTCAAACAGAAAACCTGTTAATTCTCTCTAACACATCCCATCCTACCTACCCACAAAACAGTATTAATAGACCATAAAGAGTCTATAGTTAAGGTGTTATGGGACAGAAGCAGAACATAAAAGTCAAGTATGTTTTACTAGGCTACTGCTGTTCCATTACAAAAGAAAAACCAAACCAAAACAAAAAACAAACAAACAAAAAAAAAACCAACCAAAAAAATGCAAAACCAATTCATTAGAAGGTTTTATATATAAATAAGAAACAATAAACTTAAGCAACAAAGCATGACCTTTTTAAAATCCTGCTTTCTGTAAAAATGTTGTATTTTGTATAGTGTTTGCATTTTCAAATACCTAGTTCTTTCTCTGATTGGTCAGAAACAGATTGCAAATCTTGCTGCTCTGAAGACTGTGCTGGTAATGACGTTGTCTCTGTTGTGGTTTGAGTGACTGTTTCTGTCTCTCCCAGCTCTCCTTCAATCATGGTAGTGATACCACGGACAAGATCCAGTAAACAGTGAAATGCCACCGACATGGCATAGCCCTCAGGGATTGTAGGTGGCTCTACTTTGTCCAGCATTTCCAAACTAAAAAATTGAAACATGACAAGTAAGTGTGTAGCAGTACCACTGTTTTTAAAAATAGTAACAAAAACCAAGATTCCAAAAGAATGTTAAGTACAAACAGACCCCAAATACCATCTTTCAAGATCTATAGTAACTCAAGAAAAAGAACACTTAAGATTAACTCATTAAGTAAAAGAGTAAATGAATCACTAAATAAAACAGTAACTGAAAGGGTACAAATCCTCAGTAGAGATCTGCAAATAAGTATTTTTAAAAATTAACACATATAAGCAAGCATCACTGAATGAATAATTCTACTTTTTATTTTACTTAAAGCCATTGCAACAGAACCTATTCAGAAGAATACAAGTACATAGGAACAACAGAGGAAATACATCAGAAATTCATGACAGTGTGAACACAGCTGTAACAAATTGAGAACAAGTTAGATGTTCCATTACCATTACGTTTGAGTCCATATGACTGGAAAAGCCTGTAATAGCTAAATATTATATAGCCAAATATTCATCACCTACATGTAGAGGCAGACAATGAAAGTTATTTGTACAAAGAGGAAAAGCCTACATGATTCACTGCTGAAAAGCAAGCAATTAAAACATCACTATGTTGGAACCGCAGCCTCACTGCCACTTTTCATCTTTTACCTTAAAAGCACATAAAGAACTGCTGAGTTACAAATGCAACAGGAAAAGATTGTAGCTGACACAGCATCATCTATACAAGTAGAGACAGTCCATTACAAAAACTACCTGCTATCCCAACAATCACTACTTCATTATTTACTCTACAAACTACTCTTTAAAAAGCTAGTATTCCACCTAAAATATACCAAACACGCTTTTATACTGTAGTGCCACCATTCTTGTCTGCACAAAGGATGTTTCCTTCTCTTAAACATGCAGCACTTCAGTTATTACCTCTAATTTCTTGAAGATAGCTGCCTCAGATATCTGGGTGCACAGGTACTACAGGTAAATCAAATGGTCAGCATTTCACTCTTCACATACAGGTAACTGTGAATATGTATACAGGTCTAACTAAAATTATTAATGGGTTTTATAGTTTTAAGTATTTGAGATAGAGGTCACATCCTCTTACTTCCAAAGACAGGAAATACAAACGACTGAATAAATTATGAGTTGTTACAGTTACATAGCAATGGCCATAAAAAATCTTAAATAGTCTGGCTAGTTCTCTTAAGAAGACCTACTTCCTCATTTAAACAGCAAGACAAGGCATAGCGGTCTCCAAAAAGACATTGTGTAAAAGTATGAAATGTGGCTATTGTATGAAAATCTAATGGCAGCAGAAGAGAACCAGTGCCGGGATGTGATCCAAAGCTACAGTTACAGTAAGACATCTCCTTATATGCAGGGACTACTGACAAAAGTACAAAATAGGGGAAAAAAACAGCTAACCAGACATGCTTGTGACAATTCCATACTCTTATAAAGAATTAAAAAATGCAAAATTTCTACAGATGAAATAATGAAGTCAGTTGAGGTATCCAAACGTAAAACACAAGCAAGTTGAGAGCAGGATAGGAGATTATCATGGTGGCTGCAAGGCTCTTGAGCCAGTTAAGAACAGAAAGAAAGAAAAAAAGGAAGAAAAGCAGGAGGCTGTCGTAGCTGAACAAATTAAAAATTTGTATTTCCTGAGAACAGACAGGTAACGTAAAATAATATTCATGGTCACTGCTGGAACAAGAAGTCAACACATACATGTTAACAGTTGAAATCTGAGGACGAATTTTTCCTTCTGCATCTCAAAGGCAGATGAAGTTTCTACCCTAAAAAGCACTGAGATTCAGGCTACTTGAAGATTTCACGGAATTTTAGTATGTCAAAATTTCATGACTGTACAGGTAATTTCTAGTTTGGAAGAAATTTGCCCCCAATGGTCATGACTGACATGAAAAAACTTGCAGTATTCAAAAGTAACATAGTATTCACAGCTTTAAACTGAGAATACCACCTCCATTATACAGGGTCATGACAAAAGAATTGATCATTCTAGGAAGCAGAGTCTAACCTTGGTATATAGGTCAGTATATTGTTCGAAACATCTCCACAGACACCCCCTTGTCGCGGGGGAGAAGCTTGCGTACCCTTATGAGGTTGCGAGCTATGCTGGCGGTGGTTTGTGCCTCCGGTAGGGTCTCCCATGCTAGTCAGGTCTCAACTGAAGGGTCAGACAAAGTGTGTCCACGGGCAGGATGGGCTCGAAGCCCCCTGGCAACCATCCTTAGAAGGACAACTCTAACTCCAAACCCGGGCAGACGGAGCTCGCTTAGCCCTGTAAGGCCATCCATCTATGAGAAGGATACTCTAACTAAACCTANTGGCCTAACCAAAGCTCATCTCCACCCCTCACTCGATTGGCTAACTGTGGCCAACGGGCATCTTCTGATGCAGTTGAACAAAGGCAAAGAGACAAAGGCACACACCTGCCTCCAAAGGTGTGTTCAAATTGACACTCGCATGTTGGAACATCAGAACCATGCTTGATACTGCGGATAGTGGACGTCCTTAGCATCATTCTGCTCTAATTGCCCATGAACTGTCACGGCTCAACATCAACATTGCTGCTCTCAGTGAAGTTCATCTCCGCAAGGTCGGCAGCCTTAAAGAACATGGCGCCAGCTCAGAAAGAACCGTGCCTCGCCAATACAGCCTGTGGAGACCCCACTGTGCCTTTTGTGACCAGACTTGCCTGTCTCGCATTGGCCTTTTTAGCCACCAGCACACTTGCAGCAAGCGTGGGGAGAGCCCTTCCCAAATCTTTGTTCGCGAAGCCCAGCCATGATGATTGTTCAAAATGACAACCTGGCCAATATCTGCCACAATATCCTGCTCAATAAAAACTTTAAATACAGCAAAGCTGGTGTAAGAAAACTATTATGCAGCAACAGATATTCCAAAATTGGTATGCACTACAGTGAGGCCTGAAAGTGAAGAATTAATACAGTATGGTATGAAAAAAAATTCAACAGATGCTAAAACCATAGGGGACATTTGAATCAGAATCCACGGCATTCAGGCAAAACAGCAAAAAAATCAGAACACCTCATGGCACCAACAAAATATACCTCAATGACAAATAAACGAAAATCTCAATACTCACTAGTAAAAAAACTCCTTAAATCATGAAGTTCAAAATAAAAATATTTGTTACATACATTTTCAAAAAGACAGAGGTACTTACTATGTAGCTTTAGCACTGCCTTGTACTGTTACATTCAGGATGGGTATCCAAGTGCCCCTGTACTCAAAGGCAGGTAACACAGTTGCACCTCCTCCCATTCCTAGCACTCCTGGGTTAGTTTGTGCTGAGCCAGTACTCCCTGATGCATTGCTTCCTGTTCAGAAAAACAAAGTAACAAAATGAACCAATTTCATTTTAGTTATCAGCAAACATCCTTTTTCTACATTTAAATTTTGAGACACCAGATTAATCTGAAGACACCATGTTGAATAATGAAAACCACAACCAACACAAAAAACTATTTCTGAGCTCCCTCTGCTGTCTAAAACACAATCATATGTGCAGCTTACTGATGCCAGCTGCCTAACTTTCAGTCGGAATAAAATGTTTCTGTGAAAGGTACAGCAACATTCATAATTTTCTGTGAATGAATCAAACTTACATAGTCTTGATAAGATAATATATATTTTAGTGAAGATATTTGAAAGTTAAGGATTATTTGAATAGTTGCACCTAGAACTCTATAATCAGAAAAAAATGCTAATTATTCCAAGAACAAACTTTCAAGATTTCAGAAACACAAAAGCAACAGGAATACAGTTGAAGATAATGGCAACGTCTGAATCTGTTCCATGCCAAGGTATAGCAGAACAAAACACATCAGGGAAGAGCTGACAATGTGCCAACCAACAGCCAGGAAGGAACAAATTCTGGTTCCAACTGAAGAAGCCAAAAAAACCCAAAATCAGATGAAAGGAAAAGGAACTCCATATGCATACACTCCCTACATATAGGACATCTATGCTCACGAGGAGTAGGTCGCACAAGTTCAGATTCTCTCTGGACATACAATAGGGAGAGAGGGCAGAGGTTCCAAGAAGGCAACTCAGTGCTTAATACATTGATGTAACCACTGTTTTGGTGTGCTTGCTTTTAATATGTAGAGAGGCACTAAACTATTAATTTAGGCAATATGAATACAGAGAAGCTTGTGCATACACACAGTAAAACTTAACAGATTGAAAAAAAAATCATGCTGCTAAACAGAAATGGCTACCCAAATATTGCCACTAACACACAGTTATACTGGTGTCATTTTCTGTGATCCCACTGAGCAGTCAGACACATACAACTATTTTCACATCTACAAAACTCATCAAAGTGGTTGATAAATATTGCACCAGTATAATAAAAGAGACACAACACTTCAGTAGATGCAGCTTTCAAATTCTATGAACCAGCTACCTTGTTGCAAAACTGAGGCTCAAAAGCCAGGTATGTAAGTGTGTAAGTGTCCAAGGCCTAGTTGGATGGGTCTTTGAGCAACCTGGTCCTAGTGGAAAGTGTCCTGCTCATGGCAGAAGGTTTCATCTTAGAGAAGATTTGTATCATCTTAGAGCTCTCTTCCAACCTAAGCCATTCTATGGTTCCATAAGACAGCCTGCTATGACAGGATTTTTGTTATAATCAGAAGACTCAGTTCAAAAACTACATTGCATTTAACTGCATTTTGCATCTCTGATCCCATGAGGAAAAAAGGTAGCAAGACAAATACATAAGAAAGTGACATGAGAAACACTCATGCAGAAAAAAGAAGTGAAAAGGTAAAGGAGAAAAACTGAAACAACAACCTGGAGAAACAGCAACAGGACAAAGGGTATGACCCTACTGCAGTGCTCTTTCATATGTGGCAAAATTTAGGTTTTCAGAATGAGTATTTTAGAACGGCTTGTGATAGGTGAGTGCTACATGATGAAAAGTGCTTTTCTGATTTATCTTCAGTGAATTAAACTAATCCAGAAATAACACTAATAGAAGTCTTCTATCAGTTGCTGTACAGACAGCTGTTGAACAACAGATACTAACACAAATTTCCTCATGCTATGACTGCTTACTCCAACAGGGAATTCCAGCTTCATGAATGAACCCTGAAGGGTGTGAGTCTAAAACCAAACTTTCTGATGTTTCTTAATTTAATAGTAAATACAACAGATAATAATTACACTTCGATTATCTGGGTTTTATAGCAAGAAATTATTTTTATGTTGTTTATTCCTGAGGACTCTGCTTCCAGAACCACAGGAAGAAGCGAGAGCCCTAACTTGGACATAAAATATCTGCAAAGGTATTAACAAGAGGATCATTTCTTCTTATTAAAATAAAAATGCACCTAGTGAAATGCCAAAACCTGTCTGCAAGAAAAGACAATCAAGTCTAGTTTTGGTAAGTGTTTGTTTTCAGCTTACAAAAAAAGCAAAGGTCATTGGTAAAATACACATCTTTCATTCTACCTTTTGGCTTTCTCAGTCCACTTTTGACCAAAAACATCCAGAAGAATTAGTGATTTCCTCCCAGGAACACACACTGTCTTACTACTTAAATTACAGTCATAAGTGACATCCTTGTAGAAGGAGACTGAAATCAGATTATTTTTTTGTAGTCAGAAATTAGAAACAACTCCATCAGAATTTCCCTCAGAAAAGTTGCAAAAGAAGGAGCTTGGTTGCCATAGAAACAGGAACTAACACAGGAGCACTGTTCTGCCAACTAGGGGCTATGTCTTCCCCACAATACAGGTACCTGTTGTACCAGACCTGAAAACATTACTTGGTCTCAAGGTGGCTTTCCGCCTCAATGAACACAGAAGTACAGATGTGTACAATGTCAGATGTATATACTGAATCAAATCAGAACTTATTATTACACGAAAATGACAGAAAAATAAACTGATGTGAAGGACAAGGCTTTACCAGTTTGGTTTGGTGTTGCTGATGTGTTCCCTGTGCTTGGTACAAGAAATAGTGACTGGATGAAGGACCCCAATGCATTCACAATATCACGGAAAACTTTAGTAGAATGTTGCTTCATGTCATATGATTGACAAAAGGACCTGGAAAGAATTTTACAAAACAGAAAGTATTTGATAAACCAGGGACTAAAAGCATCTTTTTAACAGAAACTTCACCCCCCACACAATCTCCATACTGCAGACTAAAACACACATTTTAAAGGCAAATACTTAGGTAAACACTAATATTTATTTTTAGATAAAAGGTCCTTTGACACTGGTAAGACAGAGAGGGTTTGAAATACTCAAATAACTATAATTCAGCCCTTCCTGGATAATAAGCATTGCATAATGCATTATAAAAAATTATCATGAAGAGCTTAATACATTTCAGTTTCTATAATTTTTACAATGTTTTAGGAAGTATTTTCCATTAAAGAAAAATAAAAATACTCCTTACATTTTATGTAAAAGTGAAACTCAATGTATGTCATACCTTAATAGTTGAGGCTGCACACAAAGCCTGTGAATAGATTCTACTGCAACAGCTCTTAGCCACTGTGGTTTGTCTGCATCCAGAAACTTAACCAGCAATGACAGAAAGATTTCACATTCTGTTACCTAAAAGATAAAGTTTATAGCAATCAAATTAAAAGAAAAAGTCTCCTACAAAATATTTTCTCAAGAAAACCCTTCTCTTTCATCCTAGGAGTTGTGTACACAGCAAGTTGTGTACAGGACCTAAAAAAAATCCCTTCAACAAGCATTTACTTAAAATTATATAAAAAACATACCTAATAATTATAATACGTTTGACAAGCCAAAACAACATATGCAATTGTACTGAAGGAGTTAAATGCCTCATAGACATTGCAATGAAGTCATACATTTGCTACACTAAACAAATGAAACATAAAAATATCTTTTTTAACAAATACCTAAAATTCAGGAGGTAAGAACAGCTGAACATGTGTTTTTTACGCACATTCTGTCAACAGCTTTAGCAACTCAAGTCAAAAGCCTCTTAGAAAGTATTAACAAGGTACAGTAATCATCATTATCTAAAGCCAGGCAAGCTACAGAAGATCAAAAGGTTCACAAAACCTGAAAGGCATTTAAGTACTGAAAAGACAACAGCTAATCTACTATGAAATTCATAAAAGTCCATGTTTAACAGAATCATACATTTAGAATATATGTAAACACAAATACACATAAAAGGAAAAGACTTTCCCTCCCTCAGTATACATCAAGAGTTCCCAAGAACTAATCAATACTATTACTGATCACAGTACTGGCAAATACATAGAAAAACAGAATTGCATAAGAAAATTAGCATATTCTTACCAGCAAACTGTAGAACTGCTTAATCAAAACAGAAACTACTCTCAGCAAACGCATACAGATGGGGAAGTATGGTTTTTCCACGGGTGCTGGGGAAGATGATGTGCTGGAACCTTGCCTGAATTTGATATTTGGGGAGAAAAGCTTTATAACAAGAGGGCATACTCTTTCTTTAAGAAGAAAACTGAATTCCTGATGCTGAAAAAGGAAACAGAACAAGTTATAAGTAGATATTTTCTAACTGCTTCCCAATGAGAGCTCATTAGTAGCTATGATTATGTCTCTTATTTACACTTTTGTTATGATCAAGCAGTCTGAAGTCATGTAAATCTTGGTATAAATTACACACTCAGGAAATTAAAAGGAAGAACTGTAAACACCATTGTAAAACTACCAAAATGCAAGATGAAATGACAATGGTCAGGTTCATACTGTGCACTCCTTCTCTTCCTGTGCAAGCTGAAACAGGCTCTTAATACACTGTTTATTATATATTTCATTTTTTAATTTAGCTATTGTCTGCTAAAACATGTTACTGTAGGATCACAGTGCATTTACATGCAGTAGATACATGCAATTCACAGCCATGATTCTTACTTTAGAAGTGGGGTGAGGTTAATGTGTTTGTAGAAATAACGCCCCAAAGTTATAGAGTTGTCATATGTCAGGCAAGATAAGAAAAATGCATCTTTGAAGGAGATGTGAATGCAAAACAGAAAATGAAACTGAGCAAAACATGCTCTACAAAAGGCACAAACACAACAAGTGTTTGGGAATAGAAAAACATGGTCAAAACTAGAGAGAACTTTTCTATTACAGAAAAACCCCAACCAGTGAATCAAACAAAAAAAAAAAACCAAACCCAAAGGTGAAAGCTACAAGTCCTTCTGAAAAATAGTATTCAAGCTAAATTAAAGAGGAGTTAATGAAGTGTAAATTTTACTACCTATGTGAACAAAACCCTTTCTGTTTTCCCTCCAAGAACTACTCACTTGTAAAAACACTTGTGGAAAGTCATTGAGGACCGACTCAAGAAGTTCAAGGCCAAATGTCCGGGTCATTTCTGTCATACCCACAAGCCAGTAGGGAGCATCAGCATTAACTAACTGACAGAGATCCTTAGAAAGAAACACAGTAACATTTACATCCTCTGTACAGTTCAAGTTTCCGGAGTTTATAACAAAATCCACACTCACTCTCTCTCTCTCTCTTTCATAATGAGTAGGTTCCCAATTTCAAAACAATTTTTTATCTAATATTTCTTTTACACAAATTATAAAACAAAGAAAAACTTTTAAAAGAAATTTTAAACTTTTTTGGTATCCTTGTAGCAATCATGTTCACTCCTGCCCTCAAAAATATCTCACAACCAGGGAATTTGCTAAGTTAAGAAGATTTTTATTGGTGTGATAAATACAACTACTACTTTTATTTATATACTTGCCTTTAGTGTACAACACCAAGCACAAGAAACAGGACTGAAATATAGTAGCAGTGTCTGGCTCACAAAAACAAGAATCTTGAATTTAATACAGACATGTATGCTTAGCTATTATTTAAGATTTATAGTAAAATAAGTCTTAATTTTCCAATCATCTCCCTGTGATACAGCATATTATCACCATTTACAGTGAATACACATAAGAAAGCCTAAGGCTCTGGTTAAGGACCTTTTCCATACACCAACAGCAAATTTTGGAAATTTCTTAAAGAAATACAGAAGCACCCAATTTTAACAGCAAATACACAAATATATGCTCCTCAACTACCTGAAAAAGCATATATGCATCCTTAGCACACGGCTTCAGTGTACTGACTGATCTTCTGTTACTATTTCCTTGAACTACAACTGGCTGGTCAATAGCATCTGTGCGAAAAACAAGACAAAGTTTTGTGAACAAAGGAACTGTTGAAAATCAAGTATGCGATCAGTGTTCTTACAAAAGGATTCTAAGAGAATGGCCAGGTAATTCTTCTGCAACTTATGTCTACAGAAACAAATATTCAGTTGGCTACTAAAGATCAATACTAAGCTCTTCTTTCTAATTAATGTTCTCTTCAAAACTATTACTGCCACATATTCCACACTTAGCAATCTAAGGTACCTTCACCTTAAATGACACCCTCACCTCAAATCCCTTCACAGTACTAACCTTAAGACCAGTTCTCACAGCTTGAAAAAACAAAATCTAGGTTTTATATACTGCTGTACTGACTTGGACTGACACAATGTCTGGTGACTTCATCTCCTTTAAATACAAGTAAATGACAGTTAAAATTAACAATGTGATTTTTTTTTTATAACATTTACAGACATTTTACTACTTCTTTATCTGCAAGAGAAACATCTGGTGTGTGTCAAAAAAACCCAGGACAATAAAAGCAAGCTGAGTAAGCAGTATGCCCACCTTTGTATCGTTCATCTTCAGCAACCACTCTCTCAAACACAACAGTAACTACCTGCCGCACTGTTGCTGCCGCGGTGTTATTTGTGATATTATCTTTTGTGAAGTGCAATCGAAAACAAAGTACAATTGCCTGAAAGAACAAATAATGGGAAAAAAATATCACCTTAGAACAATATATCACATCTTTTAGCTAAGAGTCAAGAACATTGATTGATTCAGGAAAGCTTTCCCCTGTTTTCTTGAATGGTTGCCCAAAAAAAGATAATTGTAATAATTTTAAATTTGAAGGACTGGAATGAGTTTTACAGATTACCCCAGCCAAAAACTCTTTAGTAATCCTCCCCAAAGGTAATCTAAAAGTAGTATTAACTGAAGACATTACCATGTGCCAATAAAAGTACAGCCAACACACAGAGAATCATCACAGAGAAAAATTTGTAAGAATATTAATGTCAAAACAACATTAAAATTATAAGATTAATCACAGAAAGGTCAGTCAACTCCAAACTAAACTGCCATTAAATCACAATACTTTCACAATCATGTTGCTTTGACTGTTATTATTCCTAAGTCATACACTTCAACATGTCATTGTGCTGGCAGTGACCTGAGTACTGTTCCCACTGGGTTTCAATATTACCTCTAACTCATAGTTTAATACTTATGTATTTTATAATGAATTTTGAAAATTAACATCTGTATATGTAGTGAGACCTGTATTTCTTGTTCTTCTGTGTTCTGAAACTTGCAATAACCTCAACCACACCCAGCCACAGCACTACATGCTCTAAGCCATACAAGACTCAGAATTTTCTTTTGCTTCTTTTTCATGTATATGATCTGTAGACTCTGCTCAGATGTTATTCCCACGTTAGTTTGAAATCTTACAACACAATCATACAACTCTGGATTTTCAGAAGATACTACATGGTTCTCTAGGTTAATCTAACAGCAGTGCCTGCATTCAGGAGCTTTTCAAGATGGTTTATCAGTAATTTTCTTAATTTAAATCAGTCAAGCTGAAAGATGAATGTGTGATACATGTCTGGCTCAAATCAATTTTTTAGAATGCAATCTAGAAGAGGAATTTACTTTAAGCAGAGCTTCATAATTCACATATGGATAAACAGTGTTGCTTCTTCAAAGAGAAGCAGCCTATAATTTAAATTAAAATGGACTGGAATCCTTATTTTTTGTTTTAGTTGAAACTTAATATCCACAATGGTTCACGTTTAAAATTACACAGTAAAGTTATTTCAGTTACGACTGAAAGAGCAGTAACTGGACTGTTTTCAAAAGACATTTAAGGCAGTGCAAAAGGCAGCTTCTTTTAACAGTTACTCTACTGATGAGAGCTTACACTGTGCCATGTGCTCTAATTTCAGTTTGAAAACATATGACAAATTTAGCAGATGAGAATGACAGGCATTAGCCCAGTGTTTTTATTCAAGTTCCCATTAAGTCAGAAATGTATTACTGTGCAGGAATTACAAAACAGATTGAAAAGGAAGCTAAAAGAAATGCCATTTTCAGTCATAAAGACAATGGAGACAGAACCAAGAAAGCCCCCTTTTCTTTCATTATTTTCATATGCAAAATGTCCCAGTTTTTCCTCTTGGATATTTTAAGTACTGTAGTTGGCACTAACAAATTCTTACCTTGGACAGTGCTTCATCATGCACAACTGTATTGGTTGTTAAAAGTACAAGAACTGTCTGGAGCAATTTAAGTTCTTCAAGACTATTCTCCATCAATTGCCAAAGCATATTAATAATGTTTCCTGCTGCAGCCTACAAACAAATATTTTTTTGCCAACAATTATCATATGCACATATGTAAGAATACCACAAAGACATATCATACCTGAATGTTCCTGATTACCTACACCATAGCATTATATTCAGAATATAAATTGAGAATATAAAGCAAATTTGTCACAAGCTTCCCAAAGTATTTTCAAAGAATTGACAGCCGGAATCTCTTAATGTGCAGTCCAAATTAAAGCGTGTAATTTATTTTCTACTTGGAAACAGAGAAGAGACAGTAAAAAGGTATTTTACCTCCAAAAACTCATTCATATCAGAGAAAACCCAGTGTAATTTTACGTTATGCAAGCACAAATGAAGATACATTTTTAACAGTATTATTTTCACCAGCTTAACACATTATATATGCAGTACTATAATATATCATGACATTTACAGCTGCAGAAAATGTGCATCCATTTTACTTTATTTTTAAAAGTAAAATGTAACAAAAACATGTTATCAGACAGAGTATATTTTATAGATGCATGGTCCATTATATGATCAGTTCCTGAAGTGGAAGAATGCAAACTGAGATGGATTCAGTTTTCATTAATTTCTTTCTAGAAGTTACTAATGTTTCATCTTTTTTTTTTTAAATGGTCTAAAAGTTTGGTTGGTTGGGTTTTTTTTAAATTACTGAAAATCAGATATGAGTAAAATATCTTGCAGATTATGTACAGCCTCCTAAAACAACCTGTTCACCTTCAGTATGAGGCCTGTATTTCTCATCCTGAAATATTTATGGTTTTATATAAAGACTGATCTTACCTCTGAAACAACTTCATGGGACATGAGCCTCTGTATGGCTGCTAAACACAACTGAGTGATCTTTGGTTCCTTTGTTCCACACCCCATCAGAAAAGGCTGAACTACTTCTGAGCTGTTCTCTTTCAATGCTTTCAAAAAAGAGATTTTGGAAGCAGTCAGTGTTTAATACTCTGAAGAAAACAATGCAAAATTTGTTAATCACACCTATTAACAAAAAGCAATCTCCAGTCTCGGAAATTTGGGATTTACACTTGCACCACAGGGAAAAGGCAAGTGAACACAGACACTGGGCTGACACAACTTACTTCCACAATTACCCTGCATAAGGTTCAAATCCCTAGCACCTTCCTTCTCTCTTACACACTCAAGTGACTTCCTCTTTTCAAATTCAAAACATCCACTTTGGTTAGCAAGAAAGCACAAGGTTTTGCCAGTCCCAGAGCTTTCTCTGGATTTGCAGCAGGGACCAGTCTCAGGCTGGTAGCATTCCCCTTCTGCTCTGCTTCACCTCAGCGCCCAATGCCAAAGCAACAGTGTGGCACAGAGCGACCTACGGAAGCTTGTGGCACAAAGGGGAAGAGCAAACTGCCACGGACAAAGCAGGAGGAGAGAGACTGGACTGTTTGTATCCTGGGCATGTTCACCTGCCTGTGAATTTGTCAAATAGTGTTTCAGTGACAAGGGGCAGCTTCTTAAAATGAAGTTTTTCCAGGAGAAAACACCAGTTTCATTAACTTCTCCCTCTGAGTTTTTTTTTTTCCCCCCTAAGGAGAAAAGCTTCATAATGAATACAACATTCCATACTGACATTTTAAAAAGTTTTTCCCCATAAAAGTAAATCAAGAAATCTGGCATAATCTTCATGGAATTGAAAAATACGAAAAATATTAGAAATATGAAAGGAAAGCATGACCCTGACTGATGAGTGGTTTTCCATTTGCAGGTGTGGTTGTTGATTTGTGAAAATTTTTCAGATTGTATCTGCCCTTTACCATTTGAGACACTAAAATTTCCTTGCAGCTGAAAGTTCAGTGTGTGTTCCTACACTGAATGTCATACATTGTGTTTTAGTCTATGTGTAACAGAAGAAAAGTTTCACACACTTTTCAGAGCACAGAACTTACCACAAAAAAAAACCCAAAAATACATTTTCACATAAAAATGCAAATGTGATTTATACTATTAAGTGTGATATTAAGTATCGCTGTAACTAATTTGGATAAAACCCTGAAATATTAAGATAAAAGTTACAAAACTATACTTTAGTGGTATTTTCCAACTGAAACACTAACATGACTCAGAAGTTTCTATAAGACTAGGCTAGTGTAAGTTACAGACGCCAACTCTCTATACAATAATACTTCTTACAGGGTGATATCAACAGTCTAGTTTCATCAGCCTCTTCAGAGCCAGTACAGGCTCTACGACGAGTTGACAGAGCCTGACCTTGCACCAAAGGCTTAATCAAAAACAATGAAAATGTCAGCATAGATGTGAATGAACATACAGGTTCACTGTCTGTTTAACAATCTACTTTGATTTCAACAGGTTTTGTAACTTCACTATGAAACAAATAAACCTGCTTTTAAAATATACAAGATAAACTTTATCCTCCAATACCATTCTTCTATTAAACATTCCAGGATATTCAAAAAATAATTTAAAAAACCAAAAACCAACAACACTGGTACTTCATCAAAACCAAAAGTCTGTTCCCTAATAAGACATGTAATTTAGGCATCAATTTAATTGTCAGTGTCTACATGTGAGCTAGATGTCTAAGATCCTTTTCTAGTCTATGAACACCTACAACACATGGCCAAACATGCCACTTCACTCATACAAAGTTCTGAGCTGCCACTAAATTCTAACCATCAAGCAGAAAAAAGCAAGCAAAACTTTTCAACAGATACCATAAAACATTTACTCTTAATATGAAACCCAAGAGATAGTTCTGAACGGCAAAAATTGCATGAGGTAATAAATAACAAGACAAAGAAAAATTTAAACCTTTTAGAGTATTTTTTCTATAATCTATTAAAACCAATAATCTCACAACAGAAGCTATACAAGTATTTTTACTTTATGACAATGAAAAATTAATGCTTTGGAGATCTGGTTTGGTACCAACCAGGCACATGGTGTTGGACTTTGATGATCCCAGTGGGTCCCTTCCAACTCAGAATATTCTGTGATCATGTGATTCTGTGACTGTATTAGCTTCAGTCTTAAAATACACAAAAAAATTCATTACAGCCAGGTCTGCCTTAATTTTGCTACCAATTTGTGGTAGAATATTTTCAAAAAGATATCTATCTTACTGAACCATACCAAAAAAGTTGTTTTCGGAAAGTAAAACTTACTCTTTCATTCCATCACCAAGATTATAATTCCACTTTTTTAGAAGAACTTCTAAAACATTGGTTTTGCACTTCTCAAAGTAATGCAGAAACAATTTCTCACATTTATCTACTGTGAATTAAAGCACAAGTTTTCCCCTCCTTCGGAATTACTCGAATCCTCATAAATAAAGCACGTACAGACTGCCAAGAATGAAGACTTTGAAACTGCTCAACTTAACTTTTCCAAGAAAAAGAAAGATATTAGATCAATGACCTTGGAGTTCTGGCTGGTTAAACATATCCCATCAGAAATAAAGACTTTTAAGATTCTAATAGAGATTTTAAGACTGCATCTATCTTCCTAAAAAATATAATCCTACACAATGCAATGCTTCAAGAAAGCATCAGGTCAGTTTATTCAAAACAATCTGATAAAGTTGTTATTATACATTATAGTGAAATGACAGTTTACATTAGAATATTTTAAAAAATCCTATCCTGATCAAAATACTTATTTTTATTACTAGAATATTTAGTAGATGTTCCTAAATCATCTAGCAGTCAAAAAGTATCTACTTCACTAGATTTCACTATTACAGTAGCATTTTGCAGCTTTATTATTACTAAGTATACATAGCATTACAAAGTACACACATTATCTTCCTTCAAAAACTTTTAAATAGCAGATAGGAGACAATATCTTGGCATTAACTTATCTGTAAGATGAGGTTACAACTGATACCTCAAAAAATACAAGAGTCCATACAGAATTAAGACTGTTTAATGACATTCTGCTTAAAATGTGGAATGTTAGGATAACGTGCAGGCAAAGTGCATTTTCTCAGTAAGAAACTGCAGAACAGAGACGAACAGTTACTATCCAATTTGGAAAGATTAACTAATCAAAACAACTTTTAGGACCTGTTGGTTTTTTCAAACCTCATAGCGACAAGTCTGTTGCAGTTTTTTGATTAACAAAATAAATACTAAGTACATTCTAGTTTAAACTTTCCAAAGCAAAAGTACTTTTAAAACTTGACCAACTACCAGAAAGTGCTCCCTCAAAAAGATAAAAGACCGCATAGCTATGCTTAAATTCAATGATCTTTCATATCTCTTTGTTTTGAAATGAAGATTTAAAAACAGAGACTTTTGCAGGATTACAAACTAGCTTTCTAAAATATGAACTTCTTCACACAGTAATATGCCAAAGAATGTTGATAGCTTCTCCAGTGGCTAACTAGAGCTTTCCCTTGTTCATTTGTGTATTTTGATATAGCTGACTTTACCTGGCATAGTTTTCCCACTTATGTCAGCATTCATGACAGCAGTAAAAACAAAGAAAATAAACAAATAAAAGAGGCATTAAAGTGAAATACTGAGGAGTGGGACTGTTACTTCAAATAATTCTAGAAAATGCCTCCTTAACAGTATCTAATTTACACAGCTCAAAACCAGATATACTTTTACACCTACTTCATTGGACCCTCCAAATAATCTAGCACTTCAAACAGTTTTGACTACAGCTTGGGTAAGGCATTCAAGTATTAATGCAGGGGCATTCAAATCTGGCCAAAGGCTTTACAAGCAATTGGCAAGAAGCTGTCAATTTACATACTATTTTATAAAGCTGAAGACAGTCAGAGTTACTGTTTTAAGCACTTACAAAGCTGCAACTCACAAGATATCTCCTGTCCCTCAAGACACTGGTACATCTTAAATTGAATGACCTTGTCTTAGATTAAGATGGATTTTTGCCTGCCAGCTACAAGTCCCCGAAGGCTGGACTCTCATATTAAATACACAGATCAGGATCATACTGCAGAATTCCACACAAAGCACTCAATAACATCTCGGGTGAACACACACAGTGACTAAAACACAGAGAATTTGGGGTCTAAGTATTTCATGTAATTTTCCCAAGTGAATGATTACTTTTGTAGAGCATCAACTGAAAATGGAGCCCTTCCTCAGCTTCAGTACAGCATAAACATGAAACAAAAGGAGCAATAAAAAACTTCTGTGCTAGTGGATTTTTTGCTAAGTGCCCAAAAGTAAAGCATCATGATACAGTACATACTAAAAGACACATTAGACACATCCAAGACATCTTTTTAACATTTTGATCTATAACTCTGTTTTATTTTTCCCATTGCACTGCAAATAATTACCTGCCAAAATATCTGTGTTCCGTGCAGCTATTGTTTTCACTTTTATTATTCCTGATTCAGCAGCCTGGAAGAGAAGAAAATAAGTAGTTTAGATGCTGTATCATACATCAGTATCAGCAAAGAAATAAGAATACTGTAGAGAAATAAAAAAGTATCATCTCAGAGCGAAAAGTGGTTTTCTAGTCCTTTTGGTAAGCAGAGCTAGTGCAGAAGTGAAGTCTTTATAGTTGCTGGAATTCCTTTCCAGAATTCCACAGGAAGGGTTATTTTTCTATACAAATTACCCCAGGGCAGTAGCATGAAGTTGCCTCTCTGTTCTCCTCAACATGCCTTACAGTGCACACCAAGAGTTCCTCCCCCTTCCCTGTAAGTGTGACCTGACAGACCAAGAGCATCCCTCTCCACCCACACACAGCTCCAGCGGGACCCTGCACAGGGTGGGGGACAAAGGGGCACAACCTGGCTGGATGACAACCAGGTGCTGTGGGGCTGCTCAGCCCACGGGGAGATCACACACTGCTACCAGGGAACAGCAATCCTCTCTTCAACTGTCCACAAATGGTTCACTGCATAAGTCACTGAAGTCACATTCTCTAATGAAATCAGGCCAAACTGAAAATATAACATCGAGGCTTTGCAGTTCAAAACTATGATTTCTGAGAAATTTTGGGTACAAACCACAAAAATACATTGAACATGGTGTCTCTCCATTTTTTAATTCCCTTAAAAGGCTATAAGCCTCTGGAAACAATTAAAGAAATCAAAATAAATGCAACAGGTTTTTCCAAACAATAGGATGCAAATTGATTGGAAATACTGTTCTGTCAAATTTGAAAGTACACTTCCCCGTTTATTTCAGCTTCCTATTTCTGTACATTTTCCATACTAAACATTCTATTCTTCCTCTGATTTAAAGATGTGTGCTGTCACAACAGAAAACAGATTCAAGAAGCAGACAAGCTGTGGCAGCAGAAATACGAAAGCAAAAAGTACATGAAGTTTTACCAAGTATTAAATACTCTCTCTCCATCAAAACACTTTTCCAACAAGATTTCCCAGAAAGTCAGGTTGAGGTGACTGTACAAACTCATAGTCAAGTATTTTAATTAAGAGTCGATACACATATGTCTCAAAATAGCTAAATGAGAAATGTGGAGCTGAAATTCTCAACTTTTTTTTCAAATTTTACAAAACAACACAAAGACTAAATGTTGCCCTAAGATCATCTAAAACATTTTGGAGAGTTATTTAAATTTCCCTGAAGACAGTGTTTTTAGTTCAAAAACAAAGACAGTAATATCCAAAATGCCTGGTTAACATACAACATACTCAAATGAGCAAAAAACAAGACACACATATACATTTTGCATAATTAAAATGAGGAGATGATGAATGACAAATACTACTCTCATTTATTTTAATTACATTAATTTAAAGTGTTGAAGTTCTTGAGTTTTAACTCAATCCCTGTTCCTCTTCAGTTATAAATTGTCAGTTAATTGGGAGGGGTTTTATCACAATTAATTGTTCCTATTAGTTAGTAAGAAGGATTTGTCACAGTCCAATTCCCTTCAAACTAAAACTCAACACATCTACTAGCAATTGACTTCTTTCTTGCCACGAGTGACAAACTAAATCATTCTGATTCAAAGAAATACTAAGCCTGCTCACATGAGTGGCATTCACAAACAGCATACATTTTGCACAAAGAAGGAAAAAATTATTTCCAACATAATGTCTCTCAGTTGTTTTCATGCTGGCTTTATATCAAAGAGTATACATTATCTAAAAATAGGGTCAAACAAAACAATGGTTATTAGACTCTTTACTACCTCTCTGAATATCACCATTTATCTTCATGAGATACAGGAAGTTCTAGGATTATCTGCATTATGGTTTATATTCAGAACAACAATTGAAAATGTTTACAGTTAAAAAGTAATTACACTGCACACATCCTATAAAAGAAAAAAAATCCTACTGTATATGTAAAAGAGACAACATATTAACAAAAAAAAAGTTACCTCAGTTGATCACAAGTAACCAATATAAAAAAATGAGACTATTAACAGTTATCTTCCTATTCTATATCCATTAAAGTGTGTTTGGATTGCATCAATTTAACTGGCAAAATAAAAGCTATATTAATAGATTTTTAGATTACAAACTAACATCAATTGCTATAGCACTCTGCAGGAGACTGCCCCATTAGAAAAGGATCTTACAAAACACAAGAAGAGAACCAGCATCATATGTGTATATATGGATAAAAATATGATAATAAGATAAATATGACAATTTACTTTCACATAAATATAAGACATCATGTTTTTAAAGCAGCCAATACTTGTAGATGTAACATTATCAGCTTCCCCCAGCACTGCCATTAACAGTAGTCTAATGAGCACGTCAGTTATCCCTTATTGTAAAAAGAAGCAAATACATGTAATTCCTGTAGCCTAACAAAACTCAAGTGTACCTAAAACCTTCAGTCAATTAGATTTCCTATTCTGCTGCTTTAATAACTGTGAAATAAACTGAAAGAAAATGTCTCAAACATACAGTTGGTTCATTTTGCTGCAGAAGCAACATCAGCAACCTGTTTGGGGAGGGAAATACTGAGGAAGAACAGAAACTGACTCTCAGAGACAGCACATATTCAAGTCAGTCTCTTCCTGTACTTTGATTTGGTTTTAATCACACAGTCAATAATCTCACAGCAAAATTCAACAGGACCCTCTGAGCTCAAACACTTGCCCCATAATCTTTCTGATGCTGGGAATTTACCAAGTATTTGCTGATTATATCAGGAGCAGAGCAGTAAGTGAATCTGAAAGGCACCAGTTCTTCAAATCTGTCTTCTGGGGACACTGTGGGAGCTCAAAAAACCCAACTGCAGCAGGCAGTCTACATCATCAAAAGACACCACTATAGCTAACTCCATGACCATAATGAGGTTATCCAGCAGCCCAAGAATGGGACTTGTCCTGGCAGCACACAGAATAATGGCTTAGCCTATGCTTGAACATTTAACTCTTCCAGGCCAAGACAATCTTGGAACTCTATTGCAAAGCATATGTAGAGGAACGCAAAGTACCAGAGGGGTCAGCTGGGACAGGATCTGGCGGTACATCAGTTGCTCCACAGTAATTCCCATGGATTTGTCCTTACCCCAGGGATAAGCATGAAAGAGCTACCCTTCTTTCACTGAAAAACAATAACATAGTTAACAACTTTTCCTAAGGGAAAGATGACACAAAATTTGAAACTGAAGTGAAAAAAGCACCTGTTTTCTCTGCCATATTGACTACATTTTTAAAGTTTCAAAAGTGGGTTTTTAAAAAAAATTTTACAAGTTTAAACTTGCTGATTTTCAAAGAAATTGGTATCTCACAATCAAGACCAGAAGTCAGCAACTTTTTATTTTATTAACAAAAAAAATATTCCCATAAAAAATAATATTTAATGTAACAACCAGGCACATACTAATTTCTACTAGGGACTGATCTAACGTTAAAGATAATTTTGTATGAACTCCTAAATGTGACAGCACTGTTACCAAAAGTTAATAAAATCAAGAATTTCCACTGCTAGTGCTTTTGAATGATAGTTTGCATTTTGGTTGTACATTAGAGCAAATTGCTCTCTCCAGAGACGCTAAAATTGCTGTAAGATTTGCAGTTCTTACTACACAAGCTATTGATTTCTCTATTCCAAAGAGAAAAGCATTCAGGAATGATGGCTTTTGTTGGTATTTACATTAAACTGTTTGCTAGCCTTTTACTAAAACTGGATGAGAATAACGTATGTCATCTATAGTCATTTCCATAGCTATTACATGAAATAAAAAGAGAGGGTTTTTTAATCTGTCATTATCTGCCTTTCCAACTGGAACACTAACCCTGTATCCAATAATTTAGGTAAGAGATCATCCAGTCTAAAGAACAGTTTCACTTCATTGTTATTCTGGCTTGCTTTGCAGAAGCACATTCTGGACCACTACTGTACCCTTAAACTACTATTTGGAAAAGGGCACACTCACACAAAGCTCCTCATTAAATCAGCCTCATGAAAGCACTTAAGTATACCACATTTGTGTGAAAAAACACTATACCTGCCTTCTGTATTTTTATCTTCCTCCTCATGAGTACAAACCCTACTATGATCCTTCTTTTTTATATATGCTCATCCTACCTGTGATTTAAACTGGTGAATTGCCAGTTCTGATCTGACATTGCTGTGCACTGACAGGGGTTTAGTTTAGTGAATTATCATTATATTAGAAAATTATCATATAGAAGAAAAAAATAGAAGCATTAACTGATTCTATTATACACTTTCTTATCTCGTTCAAGATTTACAATACTGCAGTTTGTGGTTTTTGTTTTTTAAACACACACAACCTTGTTCATTTCCAGCTTTAGTACAACCGTATTAGTTGCTGTCATAGGAAGAGTGCTCTTTCATTTGACAGGAGTGACTACTCCTCTGATCCATTAATCTTCCAAAACTGTCAGTCTGCAGTACCAGTAGCTAACTCAGAATCCTGAAGGTTAACAATCAATAATGCCAGGAAAGGGGCTGGTGTTATCTAAAGTGCTTCAGAGCTGTTGTGTCTGGAGCTACCTTACTTGAAGTGAAGATAAAGAAAATAAAATACAAATATTTAATATCACATGTTTTCATTTGACAATCAAAATACTACACCTGAGTTGGAAAAACCATCACATATAAATTAACAGAACAAATCAGAATGCACTGTAATAGAGAACTTGCACTCGAACTTTAATGACATCCTTTTGACATAACAATCATCATTCTACATTAAAAATAAAACAACAGCCCATTTCAGAACTTTAGTAGATGTAAGCTTGAAGTTCAAACTAATTTTGCATTCAGCTTGTTGATCATAACAGATCAGACCAGGGAACTTTTGAGGCTTTGCCACAAGTACTATATTCAGAGTCACCCAGTCAGAGACAGCAATGTCCATTTGCCAGGTAAAGAATAAAAACAGTTCACAGTCTGAGCACCAGCAGAGAACTGCAGTCACCGAGAATTTCCTACTTCCACTACAGGTTTCCTGCAAAATCTTCAAGAAGCCATGGGAGACAGATGGAGATTAAATCAGCTACTAGGATGCACACATTTAAATAGTTAGACTTTCAGTACAACGGAGATTGTCTCTACTGGATGCTCCTTAATTCTTAAAAGCCTCTCCTTAAGCTCTGCTGAGGGGCCCAGTACAGAGGTCTAAGCTCAGGCCTGTGTGTTCAAGACAAGAACAGGCAGACAGCTGTAGACCATGCTTTTCTGGGCCAGCTGCTGGAAGTCAAGAAAGAAACATTATTGCATCTTAGGTGGCAATGTAAAACACCTAACCTATAGGTGACAGAGTGAATCAGTTCCCCGGCTACATGATGCTCTGAGTAGTTATTTGGATTTATTGACAGTACTCCCATAACAAACCAAACCTGCACAATCAATGAAGGGAGCTTAGACATGTGACATTAGTCACCTTAATCCTGCACTGAAAAGCATACCTTGGAAAGTGTGCAGATAGACAGAGATACTGGAACTTCCAATCATTTTCCTTATTCCTTAAATTGCAAGGTATTACATGATGGAGAAAGTTGGTCTATGTGCATGATGTGAATCTCTTCTGAACACAGGACATTTCTTCTCAAACACTAAAATGACCCCATGAAGCTTAGAATGCATTTGAATAGATGACGGTCCCCCGGAAACGTGAGAGATCACTTTTAAATACATAATTTTGAAAAAAATGCTACAATATACAGATCAATATTTGTGGGACAATGGATAGGGTAAAATCTAGAGAAGACTGAGAATTCTAGGCTAAAAAGTGGCTGCAACTCCCCAGACAGACTGAGGCCGACATGCTCCCCAGTACAATGATAATCACCTGCTCAGAGGAACAGAACAGAGCTTGGAATGAAATGGAAGCTACAGGCCCCCCTCCACTCAAATCCCAGCAGAATGGGGAAACACTGCAGTACTGAGACCATACAGTACTTATCTGACAAGGCAGAATCGAGATATTCTGCTGCTGAAGCCAAAAACCATGTTGAACCCCCTCCTCAGGTGCCAAGCCACAACCACCTCTATATCTCCCATTAGGTACACCAATCAGAAGTAAAAGGTATTTATGACTAAAGTCACTCAAACTCTACCCAAACATGAAGAAATTAGTATAAAAGTTGGGAGTAGGGGGAAAGTGGGAGAACACCTCCACTGAAACTGCTGGGATCATTTGATGGGCTGAGCCCATCTTCTCCTACCCAGAGTGATGCTTTGGGGGAGAAAATACTCTACATGCATTAAATGCTGCTTTTAGGACTAGAGCTTTGGCTTTTACCCCACATTGTATTAGTAATTTCCTTTGTATCAGAGTTTGTGCTTGCTTAATATATGTATCAGTAGATTGCTTTAAAACATATTTTTGCAGTAGACACCATCACCGACAACCTTCAAACTTTATTAACCTGTCACAACACAAGAGTGTTATTCCATGAACTGTTAAAGTGAGTCCTTGCAGTTGCCAGCAGCAGATAACGCCTTGGCAGGACCTGCTGAGGGGTCTTCACTCTGCTGAGTCCCCCCTAAAAGGGTGGTCAAAGTACCCTGCAACCTCGTGAATCTGCTGGTGAAGGGTTTCCTGAGGAGACACCGACAGACTGTCAGACACCAGGGTCTCAACTTTCCCAGGGGTACCGACAGGCAAAAATCTAAACTCCCACTTTTCACACGACAGCATTGAAGAAAAAACACTGTACAATTAATGGATTCAAAACATGAAGCTAGCAGACACAGCAAGTGAAGGTCAGGACCTGTAAAAGAAACTGAAGGAAATATTAGGGATCACCTGTTTCAACTCAAGAATGCTACAGAATAATCTCCAGTCACATGCACAAAACACATGCTTGAGTGCAAGCTGCCTAACTATGACAAAATGCATTTTAAAGAGCATTGTTTCTTTATTTCAAAAGAACTTATAAAATATTAGTTAAGTGAATACCAATCAAAAGCAGATAAACTCTACAGTATTTCATCCTTCTGAACTAATGTTGTGAAGACCTGAAAATAAACCAACCTGGGAAGTTCAGAGTAGGTTAAGTTCCCTGTAGGCTATAGTGTCAGAATTATTTAATCCATTTTATTCAAAAAAATAAAGCAGGAAACCCAAAAGCTTGACTACCCCTACAGAAAATGGTCTATGTACAAAAGTTTGTTCTTTGCTAGGTTCATTTGGCTCATTCTTCTACCACTAGAGTAGCATGAACACAAAGCACTCAGAAACTATTCAATGATAGTAGTGTATCAAGTGACTCAGGTCCCCAAATCATAAGGCATTTCAGCATGTCATTTTCTTTCTTAGCCTTCTCCAATTTGCATACTGCACTACATTCAACAGAATTTCTGAAGTATTACTACTGTTACAGAACAAACAGCTAATATTCACACATTTTTAACTGTTCCTTCCAGTGGCATTAGGAATCCTAATGATCACTTTGACATTATAAACAAAATTAACTGCCCTGTATCTTTCTAATATATGTTTAGCTGTTGCAGTACAACCTCATGTTTAGTTTTGTACAGCTCTTCAGTGATATCAGAGGTTCCCTAAAAAGGACAAGCTTCCCAACTAATTTTTTAGCATTAGCTCTAAAATGTGTTCAGGATCAGCATATCATTCCTAAACAAGAATGAATTAACCCAGGGGATTAAACTGTTATGTATGTCACTCAATGCAAGCAAGACAGGACTCCAAAGGAAGAAATGTATGAATAATGCCTGTCTTCACACAACACACAGGCTCTTAGAAAGGGCAAATGCCACCTCTTGTCTCAGCCAGTCCACACCACTACTACCGTAATCATTTAATTTAAAGTTTACTCAGCCCAAAGGTTATTCAAATCCTAACTTTTTAACTTTTACCTTAAGATCTTTGTAAGGCTACTTGCCTGCAAGTAGTTACTTATAAAAGATGAAAAAATAAGAATGCAAAATTGGATTCTATTATTTTTTTCCTAGATACAGCAAATTACTATACAGTTTCAAAAATATGTCTGTTTGCTGAAGGCACACATAATTCAATAAATAGCTAAATAAAAGCAAAGCTGCTGTTTCAAATAAAGATCTGGTTAAAAAAAAAAAAAA
>VXBX01009209.1:239708-303082 GCA_013400415.1 Scytalopus superciliaris
GGGAGGGGGCAAACCGCGGCCGTGGGGAAGGGTTAGTGGGGAAGGGGAGCCACATGGGCTGGAGCAGCCGCCAGCCCCGCCGAGCGGCCGGAGGGGCCGGTCCCCCCGGCCAGGTCCGGCGCTCCAGAGAGGTCGGCGCGGAATTTGATTTAAAAAGCCAAAAGGCGAGGCAGAGTGTTAGGGTTTCCCTTAGAGCCCTGAGTTCCTTGCGTGCTGCCCAGTGCTGGCACTGGAGCCGATGGCCCGTGTGTCCCGCACGGGAGGTACCCGAGGCCCGTGGGAGGCGGCGCCGTGCGATGTGCGGCAGCCGCGCCAGGGTGGCCCGGCCCTTCCAGCCTGAGCCGGTCTGCGATCCTTCCCCGGGAGCGAAGCCTTGTGCTCTCTGCCGCCTATCTGCGTACACAGCTCTCCCCGGTTTTGTCCAGGTGAAGCCAGAGTGAATCCTGCCTTGGGAAGTTTTAAGATAAACACAGGCAGGGGAAAAACAAGGGGATGTGGAACAGTTGGGTCCCAGGTACCTCCCATGCCACCAGCAGTGTCCCTCTAATCCAAAAGCATCACAAAACAGCAGTTTTTAACCCATTTCTAAAGCAGGCACCCGAACAGCAAGCATGAGCTCTTCAGTATCAGCTGCTTGTGGAAACAGGGGGAGCTCAGGCCTGATGGCTGCCTGGGAGCTCCCTTCTGCTGACACCATTTGTCATTGTAGCAGTTAACATTTCACAAAGGTTATGGTCTCCGCAATGATTGTTTTTACACATCCTGTTTGCTGTAAATCCTGTACCGTGCTGGCTGGCTGCCTACCTGTAATGCAGCATGGTTCTGTTCCCCTTTCCTAAACCTGGAGATTTGGAAAACAGCCTTGAGTTTTGACATGCTGTGCTTTTTGAATTTGGGGATCTTAAAAAAAAATTATGAAGAATCTAAATGAAGAATAATTTTTTCCTGTGGCACTATTTAGAAAAATTTCTATTTTAAATAATAGCTTTTCTTCAGACTTTCCTGAATATTTTTGGTCTTATTCAGGGAATGTTCTAAATTTTTTTTTTTTTGGTCTTGTAATTCAAACATCTCTACTTGCATGTTGAGTTCATTTGCAAATCATACAGTAAACGGGATCCTACTGGCACAGGACTGAACACTGTACCTGTACACATAAATCTTTAGGGGTGCTTTGTGAGGCAAAGAGTGCAGGATTGTTTTCTAAATAGTTTATTATTTTTATGTCTTTATTTTTACATTATTTTCATTTTACTGGCTGTTAGCTTGACAGGTGTGAATTTTTAAAACTGCGTGTAATACTGGCGCAACTGAATTAGGTTGTCAAACTCTGCCTACAAACAAGGAGTTAGGATTTCACCCCTGTGTTCAGTAAAAACAAACCTATGATTGAACAAGACTGTTGTCTTAAACAATAAACATTTTCCTAAGAATTTTCCTGTCTTAGTGCATCTCTTCTGGATTTCAATCCTGATGGCAATTCACAGACCAGTCCAAATAACCTTAATAAGAAACATGGATGACTAACTAGGAGAATAAGTTAATTAATTATTGACTGTGCACATGTATTTCTTAAGTAAGCTTTAATTATGTACTTCCTTTTTGTTGTTTGGATTTTTCCAACTATTTACTGTACACAGTGAGCCATGGGTATGTTGGTACTCCCTGAATCTGCTTATCTGCCTATTTGCACACTTTTTATCATTAGTGTTGATCATACGTATCTTTTCAGCTACCAGCTTTGACACTCAGTCTGCTCAGCATTGCCAGCCAAATACTGCAAGATTGCTCATGGGTTTGGAAACGAATCTTAAAAGTGGTTGCAAAATTGAAAATTCTTCCAGATCTGCTGGGTACAAGAAATGGCAGCTATACGTGTGCCTTGATCTCAGGTACATCTCTTAAACAACAGAGTCCTCTTTCTCACTGTTTTGATGTATGCCTTTTGTAATTGCAAATTTATCAGTGGAGCTAAATCAGTGCAACTAAACTGTTTAAACTAGCTAGGATCCTTTTAAGAGACACTTTCAATTGTGAATATGACCTGCAGTTGCATTTCATTGTAATCAGTTCTGTTGCATGTACTCCTAACCCTGAGCAGAAGTGCTTGCCAGTCTTCTGACACACTTTAAACATCTCAGTTTCAATTCAAGTTGCTTTTGAGTCAGAAGGTGGAGCAGCATATGGGGATGCTCTGAGGGCACATTTTTGGCTAGCAAGCTAAGAGTACTAGTTAGTTGTTTAACTAACTTAATTGGGAATTCTACACATGCCTGAATCTTAGATGCATCTCTTAGCTGTTAACTTCGTATTGCACTGCAATTATTGTATTGTGGTTTGCTTTATGATTAAATTATATGTTATTTTGTCATGGGTAGTGGGTGATTGAAATAATTCCCTGTAGCTTTATGGTCCTGCTTACCAACAAAAATGCTCATGAGACCTATTGTGATTCATTAAGTTACCTCATGTTCATTCCAAATGATGCACATCAGTCTTTTAATTGAATTAAACATGGGATAGCACTTGGCTGTATTAATTTTAGATGTTTAGTCCTAGTTATAGTCCATCCTGGTAGATGTATGCAGATGCAGGCTTTGTATAGAATCATCATGTTACACAGAGGCAAAACTATCAGATTTCATTCACTGTGGCAATTAATTGATCTCATCCTGGTGGGAAAAGTTGTGACTTTTCCTCTAAGTTCACTTTAGTAACACTCCTGTATACTTTTGTAATTGATATGAGTCTGTAAATAGTGACAGTACTAAACAAACTTCGGGATATGAGAAACCAATTGAGTGGAAAAGTAAAGGTCTTTGCAGGTATCTCTGGTGATTTTTTGTACTACAGAGTTAAGAGACATGATGGAAAAAATTTTGCCTCAGATTGAACATAGATACTGATATCAAAAGACAAAGTTAAATTTCAAATTACAGGAAGTATTTGGTATTAATCTCTCACTGTCTTTTAGTCTTTTATAAAAACTATGCATTGTATTGGTCTGTGTAAGCACAAACAAGCCTTTTACTATGTGAATGCTTCAGTAGCTCCTTCTTAAACTACAAACACAAGAAGTGGGGCAAGAGAGTATTTCTGTTTTGACACATGGGTTAGAAGCAGAAGTAACAAATTTCCCTCCGGTACCTCGCATTATCTTTTTTTATGGAATAGAAGTGAAACCCTTGTTTCTTTAGTGTATTGTCGTGCAAGGCAGTTAAATCAACCTGCAGATTAAAACATACCTTGTTTTCCAGCGTGAACTCCTCTTGAATTTTAGCCTCTGTTTCTTTCTGCATAGGTGTGAGCATATGTTTACATATTAGTAGCCATTTTATTTGTATATTTAGAGTTCATGCACATTTTATTTCATTTGGTCAACTGAAAAAGCAATCCCAGCTGCTGTCTATCAGTGAATCATCCTCCTTGTCATTAGCAAACTATTGGTAATTATGTTACATTATCTTTAAGGTCGCTGACAAAAATGTTAGGCAGCAATGCCCAAAATGGCAGACCTATGACGTGTATTAGATACTCAGCAGCGATTCCCTACTGAGTTGCAGTACAATCACTTCAGGACCTACACACAAATCTCTCCAGAGTCCTAGATGCTTCCATAACTCACGTATAACTAGCCAGTAAAGCTGTTTTTCCAATTTTTCCTGCTTGCATCTTGTCCGAACAGATTCTCAGAGCAGTGGGTTTTTTTGCAGTGCCTTTTCAAGTACTGGTAATTGAATCAGTTGAACCTGGTAACATCTTTTGGGAGAAAGAAGTGCTGTCCACTGCTTGAATTAATTTATTGCTGTCTTAGAGTTAGCAGTGTAAGAACAGATTGACAGAGACACAGTAACCACAAACTTACATCAACAGCTCCCATGCCCTTCATGCTTTCCAGCTCACACAAGAGGTATGTGACTGGCCTGGGAAACAAACCTTACTCTGTGCTTCAAACTGAATTCTTCTTTCATTCCCTTACACAAATAACAGAATTAATGTTTGTTCAGGCAGCACCTGTGATATTTTTTTTCCTGCATGGTGTGTAATGCAGCGCATTCATGATACTTTTTTTTCTGCCAAGTGTAGAAAATAGAGAAACAGTGATGGAGATGTTACTTGACAGTTGTTTAAATAGAAAAAGCCCATGCTGACCATCCCTGCCACCCTAACAATTGGCACAGCGTGAGGTCACAGTCAGCAGATTAAGAAACTTCAGAGATGTTGCACTTCTGATCATAATTTATTGTAGTATTTATGTGTATTTTTAGGAATTTCACTTTAGAGATAATGGCATAGATGTGTTGAAGCAAAATAATTGTGATTCTAGGCACTGTTGTTTCATCCAGCGCTCCTCCAGTGGACAGCAGATTCAGCTGCACTCTAGGGAGAAGGTTTTTCCTGAGTATCTTGTGCTGACTGCAGGATGTGTAACTTAAAAATGCTCATCAAGAATGTCAGAAATGTGCATTGTGCTGCAATCTGTTTATTTTGCTGCTCTCTCTATTTGCCAAAACCCCCACTGTATCTTAATAATTTCTCTTTTATCTCTTCTTCAGCTTCTATGAAAGTTATGGAAGTACTTCAAGACACCTAGTAACCTACGGACAACCTACTAATCACAAAGCAAAACCAGAGAGGAGAAGGGTGTTCCCCTGTGTAAAAATAATTATTTTCTGCTGGTGCAACAGAGAGGAGAAGCTACTGGATGCTTTCTGCAGGCTCTGGTGAATCCTTTAAGATAATAATTTCAGATTGCAGCCCTGAGGCTGCTGAGTGACACCATTACTACAGGAGAGTTTCCACCAGCTGAATGGATGTTAGTTCCTCTGTGTTAGGGGTGGCCTTTACGTAGCAAGCACTGCAGTCATATCTATAAAACACAGAAAATACTACACTCACTATTCTCACAGAAGTAGCATGGGGGCCAGCACACTGTGTGGGTATTCTTTGCTCACACTGCCACAGCTACACTGCTGGTGCGACTAATGCAATTTGTAGCTAACTCAGCCCAGCCTAGAAAAGACTCAGTATGGCCAAGTACTTCTGAGAGCCTCCAGCACAACTGTTCGCAAAGATAACTGAAGTGTGATTGCTCTGTTCTTTTATGGGGAGTTCTTTCTGTAAACCATGAGGATGATTAGAAATTTCCTATGGAAGAGATCTGGATGAAGAACTGTTTGGTGTAGAGGCCTTGATTTACCTTATGTATTGCACTCATCTTTGTTGCTTTATGAAGATTATAGACCTCTTGTTTCATTCAGAGGAATTTGCCCTTGATATAAATATTTATGGAGCTGCATGTGGGGCTGTGTTTTTAACCAGCAGTCTGAAATAAATTCGGTTACTCAGGTTGGGTCAAAACAGATAGACAGAATGAACTTACTTCTCAGGGAATTTGGAAGTTAGCCAAAGGAATCCAATCCTAAGGAGCCAAATGCTTTCCTTTGTAGTAAAATGGTTGCCCAGATCACCTCCAGATATCAATATGCATTCCCAATAAAGCAGGGCTATACCACTGTATGTATCAACGTCCTAGGTAGGGTGCTAGCAGGAATGTCCGTAACTAAGGATGCGTACCTGTGGCAATGTCATAGTTAATACTGGTATTTTGGCAGCATTTCTACAGGTTGTATTCAGTATTTTACAAATAGTAGCCACTTTCTGGAACCTGTTCCCAGGGCACAATGAGTGAGCTTGTCTGTCTCCTTTTACCAGTGCATGGATGGGCTCTTGGCTGACTGCTGGCTGGAGCATAGGAAATTCCAGGTCTGAAAGTCACTGTTTCACCTGAGAGCCAAGCCCTGGAGCTACTGAAGAGATCATTAAGTAGGATGTAAAACTTGTTCAGCCAGTCTGAAACCTTAATTCCTTTTGACAGCATGGTCATCAGTAGATTCTTATGGCTGTTTATTTCTACAGGCCTTACTTCCCTGATCCAGTCATAACTAACTAAACCACACCATGACCTAAGAGCTTTTGATAAACAATTGAATTATAAAATTAGGAGTTAACATGTACTAAGTATTGACAGACTCTTCACCAAATGATGTGCTCCTCACCAGCTCAGCTATGGTTTGTTATGGGGGATACAAATGTCTGGTGGGCTTGCATGTCTTATTTTGTTGGAAGCAAGATCACAGAAAACCAGGACCAGCCTTACTAACAGAGTTACAGAAGAATTTCACAGAAATTGACACTTCATTGTCCTATGAGGAGCAGCTGAGGGAGCTGGGGTGGTTTAACCTGGAGAAGAAAAGGCTCAGGAGAGACCTTATCACTCTACAAGTACCTGAAAGGTGGTTGTAGCCAGGGGGGAGTCAGTCTCTTCTCCCAGGCAACCAGCAATGGGACAAGAGGACACAGTCTCCAGCTGTGGCAGGGGAGGTTTAGGTTGAGCATTAGGAAGAATTTCTTCACAGAAAGGGTGATTAGACATTGGAATGGACTGCCCAGGGAGGTGGTGAAGGCACCATCCTTCGAGGTGTTTAACAAAAGACTGGATGTGGCACTCAGTGCCATGATCTAGTTGACAAGGTGTTGTTTGACCAGAGGTTTTTTCCAGCCTAATTGATTCCATGATTCTTTTTTTTTCTCCCTTCAGGACATTTGGAGCCTGCCTTTGTAAACCAGTTCCTCAAAATTATTAGCTCAGCTCCTGATTGCAAGACATTATCAAAGACTTGAACACATAGACTTCAGTTTTCTAGACAATGACTAGGGGAGGGCTCGTGTCAAAAAATAATACAGTTCTTCTATTACTGTCTTCTTTCAAAATACCCTCATAATGTGCTAGAATTCACCTCTAGATTGTTTACTGGATATCTGTATCTTTCACTAAGAAGTTAAATCCATTGCTAGAAACCAAATTACTTTCCCCTGCGCCCCGCCCTCCCCCCCACCCCCCATCTATACGGGGCAAATCTCACCTATCAAAGATTTTAATTCTCAGTTGCCTGTTTGTGACTTCTGCAGTATTTCCTTTTTTAAATCATAGGACTCTGCTCTTTCAAAAAATCCTCCAGCACCTCCTTATTAGTATCCTACAGCTACTTTTTCATTTCATTCATCTTTTCTATTCCTGCAGTATAGGCTTTTCCATACTGTTGCCTTTGTCTTAGCTGTGATTCATTGTTTTTACTTACATTCACAGTTCTGCACTATTTCTTTCTCTCTGAAGGGGACAAAACCAGGCTTGCCAGTGATGAGCAACCGGATGGTGTGCCAAAACTTGAGGAAAGGAGCACTAATGATGTCCCGCAATCTGCCTAAAGAGGTTTTGGCTACAATGTACCACACCTGAAATGTTTCTACACCAGTGCACACAGCATGAGGAAAAAAGGAGATGCTGAAAGCTTTGGCCCAGTTCTAGAGATCTGACATCACTGGCGTAAGTGAAACCTGGTGGGATAATTCCTGTGACTGGAGTGCCCTGTTGGATGGTTACAGACTCTTCAGGAGGGATAGGCAGGGCAGAAGAGACAGAGGACTGACACTGTGTGTAATAGAAGGGTTAGAATGTATGGAGCTCACAGCTGGCAATGGTACAGTTGAGAGAGACTGGGTAAGAATCAAGGGGCAAGCAAATAATGTGAATATCATTGTGGAAGTCTGCTACAGACCTCCCAGACAGGACAATGACATAGACAATTCTTTGAGGAACTAACAGACACTTCCAAATCAATTGCCATTGTCCTTCAACTTGCCAGAAATTAACAGGGAGCATCAAACAACTGGTACAACCTGGGCCAGAAGACTCCTGAAAAACCTAGATGAAAACTTTATGGAACAGGTCCTAAAGGAGATGTCTGAGAAAGATGCCATCCTTGATCTGCTGCTTGTCAACAAAGTGGATCTCGTGAGGGAAGTGGAGGTTGGTGGCTGTCTTGACCACAGTGACCATGAAGTGATTGAGTTTAAAATTTCTGTTGACAGGAGGAAAAGTGCCAGCAAAACCTCAACTCTGGACATGAGGAGAGCAGATTTCAGGCTGTTCAGGTAATTAGTGAGTAAGGTCCCCTGGGAAAATGTTTTTGCAGGTGTTGGGGTCCATCACTGGTGGTCACTTTTCAAACATCACCCCCTAAGGCCACAGGACCAGGTAATTCCCAAATTCTGGAAGTCAAGCAGGTGAGGCAGAAAGCTAGCTTGACTGAACAGGGATCTTCTCTTGGAGATAAGGCAAAAAACGAAGGTGTGTGCCCAGTGGAAGCAAGGTCAAGTGACATGGGAGGAATTCAGAGATGCTGCTTGCTGCTGTAGGGAGAAAGTTCATGTGGCCAAAGCTCAACTGGAGTTGAAGCTGACCAGAAATGTGGGGGGCAACAAAAAGAGTTTTTCCAACTACATTAATGGCAATAGGCAGCATAGAAATATCACTGGCCCATTACAGGATGAGGATGGTTGCCTCATGAACAGGGACGGAGACAAGGCAGAGGTGTTTAACACTTTCTTTGCCTCTGTCTTCAACATGGATGATGGACCAAGGGGGTCTCAGTGCTCTGAGATGGAGGACCATGACTGTGAGAATGATCAGCTCCCAGATGATCCTGAAATTGTATGAGATCTGCTCCTCCAGCTGGATCCCTACAAATCTATGGGGCCTGATGGGATCCATACCAGAATCCTCAATGAGCTAGCTGATGTCATTGCAAAGCCTCTTGATGACTTTTGAGCAGTCTTGGCAATCCAGAGAGGTCTCAGCTGACTGGAAGCTGGCAAACATTGTCTCAGTTTTCAAGAAGGGCAAGAAGGAGGACCCTGGACACTGCAAGTTTGTCAGTCTCACTTCAGTGCCTGGTAAAGTTATGGAGAAGATTATTCTGGAAGGTATTGAGAAACACCTGAAAAACAACGCACTCATTGGCTTCATGAGAGGAAAGTCCTGGTTATCCAACCTAATTTTCTTTTATGACAAAGTAATCCACCTAGCTGATCTAGGGATGCCAGTCAATTTGTATTTCAGTAAAACTTTCAATGCTGTCACAGGATCCTTGTGGACAAAATATCCAGCACAGCTGGATAAACACATCATGTGGTGGGTGAGCAATTGGCTAATGGGTTGAGCACAGAGAGTAACAGTGAATGGGGTAACATCAGACTGGAGAACTGTTACCAGTGTGGCTCCACAGGGCTCCATTCTGGGCCCTGAGCTCTTCAACACCTCCATACATTACTTGGATGTAGGACTGGAAGGGATACTGAGCAAGTTTGGAGATGACACGAAACTGGGAGGAACTGCTGACTCCTTTGAATGCAGGGAGGGCCTGCAGAGAGACCTTGACAGATTAGAGGGCTGGGCAATCACCAACCATATGGAGTTCAAGAAGGGGAAATGAGGGATTCTGCACCTGGGATCGGGTAACCCTGGATGCTTGTACAGACTGGGGAATGAGATGCTGGAAAGCAGTGCCATGGAAAGGGACCTGGGGGTCCTGGTTGATGGCAAGTTGAATATTGTCCTGCTTTGCTCTGCACTGGGGTGGCCTCACCTTGAACATTGTGGCAGTTTTAGTCACTGCAATATGAGAAAGATATTAAGCTATTAAACAGTGTCCAAAGGAGGGCAATGAAGATGGTGAAAGGCCTTAAGGGAAAGCTGTATGAGGAGCAGCTGAGGTCACTTGGTCTGTTCAGCCTGGAGAAGGGGAGACTGAGGGGAGACCTCATTGCAGTTACAACTCCCTTGAGAGGGGAAGTGGAGGGGCAGGCACTGATCTCTCCTCTGTGGTGACCAGTGACAGGACCCAAGGGAATGGTCTGAAGTTGTGTCAGGGAATGTTTAGGTTGGATATTAGAAAGTGGTTCTTGCCCCAGAGGGTGGTTGGGCACTGGAACAGGCTCCTCAGGAAAGCAGTCACAGCATCAAGTCAGCATGAAGCATTTGTACAATACTCTCAGGCACATGGTGTGACTCTTTGGAATGGCCCTGTGCAGGGCTAAGAGTTGGACTCCTTGTGGGTCCCTTCTAACTTGACATATTCTGTGGCTCTGTGATATTATGGGAATAATTTACATCATAGAAATGAGCTTTCTAAATTAGTCTCATACTGACCCTGACATTAACCAAACAGAAATTCAAGGATTATAGAGAGGGGATAACCAAATTCTTCCCACATTAGCTAGTACTACAACCTTGTTTTATTTCTCTCTTAATCTGCACTACCTTATCTGAAAAATATTACATAAATTGCTAAGTTTAAATTTCCTGAAGACATCTTCTAAGGCATCATTTCAATATGTGTTTTGTATTTGCTTTTAGTAGGTATAGATGATACAGTCAGTAATTACTGTCCCTTCTGTTTGCAGACTTTCTCTTCAGCCAAAAGACACACTCAGATTTATACAACACCCACAGCATAGTATGTATTTTAGAACATTGACAGATGTTGAAAATAAGCATAGCTCATTTGAATTCTTTCCTGATACCATTGTGTTCTGCAAAATGCCTTTGTGCCCCCAGTGCCAGCTGCACATGTCATTTCGATTGCATGATATGTAGGTTTTAATTTTAACTTTTAAGGAACCATGCATTTTTCAATAGGGACAGATCTGAACTTGTCATTGTGCTTTAATGGAAATCGTCATGGAGAGGAAGGGATGCTTTTCCAAAATGGCAAAGAAAGAAGGCAAAGGGAGACGTATATTTTGGTTTAGGCTGTAATGGGGGGAAAGAGTTACTTGGAGGAAATGATAGTAAATCAAAAGGTCTTTGTTGTGGTTTAAGCCCAGCTGGAAATGAAGCACCATGAAGCTGCTTCCCTCCCTCCACCACCTCTGGTGAGAGGGAGACAAAAGGCAGAGATCCTGAGCTAAGAACAATTTACGGGAAACAGCAGTGAGAAAAGAAAATGAACAGTAACAGTGACAATATTAATAACAAAAATATACAAAAAAGAGGGTGATTTACATACAAAAAATGCTCACTGACTGACCTGACCCCAGGCTGTGCAGCTCCCAGGACAAAGAACAAAACCTGCAGACCCTCCGTGCACATGTTTTTCACCCCGAGCCTGAGACAACGAAAAACAGTGGTAGACAAACTCTCCAGTCAGGACCAGTGTCACCCCACCACTCCGTTTTCTGCTTGCTCTTCTGGAAAATAGAACGTTTCCTTGCTCTGGGAAGCGATAGAGTCCCTTTCCCCCACTCCCTGGCTGTAATGTAAGATGGTACAGAGAGCCCAATGTCTTGGCCGTGCCCACACAGCTCCAGGCTCTGCCCCCACATGTCCTAGGTGGAAACTAGGACAGTGTAACAGGTAGGATTTGGAGCAGCACGAGTTTAAGTTTGTAGCAATGGTGAAGGAAGGGAAGAAAAGTCACACCATTTGCTACGCTAGAACACAAGCACAGGTTTTATTCCCCTGTTAATGAATTCTTTTGACACTAGCAAGTAAAGGCCTTCCCTCAAACCATGGAGAGCTCAGGGCAGACACCTATGTGTTCAGGCCTCCTTCAAAACTTTAAAGTGATTTTTAATGGGTACAATTAGGTCTAAAGAAGGAGGAACATTCCTCTGAAAAGAACAGGACGTTTACTGATTCAAATGTGACTCAGACTGTCTCCATCCCAGCAGGGGAAGGGCCATTGCACCTCTCAGCTGCCTCCCTCTAGCCCAGGGAAAGCATCCAGCCCTGAGTGAATAGAACAACCCATCACTTGCCTCTGTGGTTCTTCTGCCGGTACCTTCCTTCTCCTTGTTAAAAAAGTAATTGCATAAAAGACTCCCACGCTTACCTCTATTTTCAGATTGCCTTTTCCCAGTTTTAAACCATTAGTTCTTTGAATGTTTCTCTACACTCTAATACCCCCTGCATGCAGTTATGTCCCCCCACTTGGTATCACGTGCAGATTGAGGCACTTCTGAGTAGTCTTTCCAGTAAGGCAATTCTTCTCTATATCTGTTAGTGCAAATGTATTTATTTACTCTGGGGTTGTAATTTGTTTTCTGTAATGTCTCCCAGGTTACAATCTGAACTTCCAAAAGGTAGTAACTCAGATGGTGTATATTCACAGGCTCCTTACTGCAGACCTGGAATGATTAAGGCAACTTCTTCTTTCTGCTTATGTATCCAAGGACAAGTTCTTATGCCACTGTTTCAGTGCTGAATTGTTTGTCCACCAGGGCTGCCTAGTATTTACAGGTAATTACTACTTTCCACCTTCTCTAGTTATACTCTGAATATTTTGCACACTGAATAAAAACACTAATTTAAGACCAAGTGCCACTAACTTCTCTAGTAACATCCCTATTCCACAATGATTTCCTAATGGGAACTATTTTGAGCTTGTTGGTTGGTTCCTAAACTTTTTATTTGGGATACTGCAGAATGCTCCTATTTTGATGAGAGCAATGTGATACTTAAGGTGACAGTTCAGTGCCGAACAATGAAATAATTCTAGGTGCATCTAAATTATCATATTTACCAACTGTCTTTTTCAGTTACTGTCCCCCACAAATAACAAAATCTACTTTTCATAAAACCATATGGACAAATGCGAATCTTTAGAGGTCTGTATCAGTCTTTGCATTATTTGGCCCAGGACGACTGTTAATGATGCCTGACATATAGTAACCCACTTCATTCCCTAAAAAGTTTGTCACATTTGGACTATTCCAGGGTTTCCGTGTTACTCCACGATGTTTTTTTTTTTTTTTTAGTAAGACAGGTCTCTCTGCCTGCCTCAGGAGCACATGATGCCAGTAAATTATGCAATCTTGGAACTAGAGAAGTGGAACTGTTTTCACAATTTTTACCCCCTAAGGAAAAAGAACTAAAAAAATCTGCAGAGAGCAATTTGCCTGTGGACCAAGAATATGCTTATTCTACCAGATATAGCTTTCCTATTGTATCACTACATTTATGTTGATTTTGTCAAAGTAATGGCTGCTTAGAAACAACGAAAAGCCATACCCTGCAACTACGAAGTCTGACATCAAAGAAGGCAGCGTAATTTTGGAAGAAAACTACTAGGTTTGTCAATTAATTTCTTTGCCAGACATATTGACTTCCCTCTGAAGATTTCAAATCACTTAAAAAAATACCCTGCACTCCATAACGCAGGGCTAACTTACTGGGAAAGCTAGAAAGGGATTGTGGCTCTCCTATGAGTAACTAGCTGTAGATGCAGCATCTGACAGGGGAACATCTTAGATGTTCTCATCTCATCAGCACAGCTCTAAGCTGCAAACTTCACCTCAGTGTGCCAGGAGGGCAGGTGGGACTTCAATTTAGGCAGGTAATGGAAGACATCAGGGAATTGACCTGCACTGAAACATCCAGAACATTGTTTGAAGCCATCTATAACAAGAGATCCTGGGCAGTATCTCTTCACCTCTCCTTCCCTCCCAGCCTGGCTTTGTATGACATATTGCTGTCACAAAATGCATGGAGTAACTGGAAATTGCAAGCTGTCTTCTGCCTGTTTTGTTTCTGTGATTGTCACATTAACAAGGTTAATTGAATCTTACAATATTAGGGTTTATGCTGATACTTACTGACAGCAAGCTTTTTGATGAAAATAGAAAGCTGAGTGTAGATTTTTATTTGACATGATTCCTAAAAAGAGATGTTAGGATTCTCTTCTCTATATAAATCACTAGTTGAGTGACAATAACTTCTGATAAACACTGTAAATAAACTTTCTATAGTTTTAAACCTGCCCACACTGGATATCTTACATGTGAATACATAATAGTCTTATGAAACTCACAACTTCACTGCATTCCCAGAAACCTTTGAGATACTCATATAAAAGTGTTGCTAGTTTTTATCTCCCATTAGGAATCTGATTACAAAAACTCTGTGTGTGTAATCTTGGAAGCCAAATTAACAATAACAAAGAATTATGTAATTTTTTCCCTGATACTTTGATCAATACCCTTTTAAATTCTAGTTGGATGATCGACCTATTAGAAGGTAAGTATATTTCTTCAAATGTAAGATGCCATGTATATATATACATCTTTGCATTTTCAAAGGGAGAATGAAGTACATCAGGAGACCCAAGTTATCAGATATTAAAGCTTCTATCTACAAACACCTAAGTACTTTGCTAAGTCAAACTAGACCATTTGCTCCTCTGTGATTCTTCCCAGCAAGTTCTAGGCTAACATGATATGGAAAAACAAATGGGAGTATGAATGTAGGGGGCCTCTTTGTGTATGTTGTTCAGAGTAGATCACTTCTCTAGAATAGTTCCTCCACTCCACAGATAAACCTCATTTCTCTGATTAAAATAAGTAAGATAAATTCACAAGCTGTTTAGGACATAGCTTTGTATTGGGTTATTGTATTCCATACCTAAATACAAGTTTTTAAGCAAAAAAATCTTGCTTGTATCATCTTCCCACCCACCATATTGGTTTGTCTAATCTTAAATATATTCCCTCATTTTACCATCTCATGATTAGTATCTTTCCATGTGATTAATAATTGTTACAGTATTACTTTTAAAACCCAAAATATTTATGGCAATCCACTGTTTGTTTTTGCAGCCTTATAAATGCTTTTAGAGCCAATGACAGGAGAGAAACAGTTTTACGTATACTAGCTTCTGGAAATATTATTAATCTTATTCTGTGTTGGTCATTAAATAGCAACTTTGTTAACAGAGAATATAAATCTTAGACAAAGATTATCCATGACACACTGTGGGAAAAGAGCGTGTAACAAAATGGAACACTAAATAAGGCCTTGAATAGCTTTATTGAAATCTGTATAAATAAACATGCGCATTTCAAATGTAAACCCAAGTGAACTCAAGTGCAGACAAAATTTTAACCTCTGTCATGCAGGAGGTTAGTTTACATTTAAAAAAAAACAAACCTCAAAGCAGCTTTAAAATACCAGGATGAAACACCAGTTTTAATATCAAGGTATAAAGCAAAGCCATGTCCAACATACCTCATTTATATCCTGGTCAAATGCAATTTTTTAAACTTTTTAATGCTAACATAAATAAATAATTTACCAAAATGTGCACTCACAGAGTGAACTTTTATTTACAATACACAATTTATAACCTATTGTATTTGATTAGTTCAAGTGAAGAACATCATACTTTTTGCTTTTTTCTTTTTTTAAATTCTTTAAACAGTGGGACACAAAGCAATTCTCCAGGTAGCAGATATGTGATGTGTGCCCCCACACTTATGAGCCCCTCTCAAAGGCAGTATTGTATACAAATCTACAATACATTCTTCCAACAATTCTTCAATGGGAAAGCAGCAAATCAAAAAATGTTTCAAACTGTCACACTTATTTTGGCATCCTGGACCCCTGAACACAGTTAACTGAAATCCAATTCGGAGTTTGTATGCCTTATATACTGTACAGGTTCTGACTTGAACATGCAAATGCCAATTGTCTTAATTATGAGTTACCTTTTCAGATATGCTGTAAGGCTATGGTGAATTCCATCAGGAACACACAAAGAAAATTAACAGGCCTACCTTTAAAGTGATTTTGTAAGTCACATTTTAAAGGCAGGTTATACTGAAAAAAATCTCAACTAAGCCTGATACACAGTCATTACTATGGATACAGAATACTATTAACTTTGACCTTAATACAGAGTAGTTTGCAAGCTGTCAAACTACAAAAACTGGGGAAAGAGAACTTACAGCACAATTTTAAATTTTGGACTGATACCAGATTAAAATTATGCATGTCTTATAAGCAAGATAACAGGAATTATGTCTGCAGAGTAGATTCCAACAAGCAACAATGTATACTTACATTTAATTGAAAATCTTTTTGTTAATGCAGCATGAAATCCAGAACCTGTTCCACAGCAGCAGTAAGATGAACATAATATTCTGGATGTTCCACTATATCACAAAAGGTTAAAACACCTTTTTCAAGCTATTTTTTCTATTGTGACCGAATTAAAAAAAGTAAAAACAGGGAGAAACAAAAATTTGTTGTTTCAAACTACTGTAGGTATTTATGACATTTTTACTTGTAGTCTGTGTGGCAGCCTAAGAAACATGTATATATTCATCCAGAAACTAGACTTGGCAGTAGTATTCTTGCAATACTAATAAAATAAATGTCAGAAGTCCACAGATTTAATATTTTAGTTATTAAATCACATCCAAAACAAAAGAAAACATAATCCATCAGAACAGCAGCAGAAAACTTAAAAGGGGTTTATTTGTAATTTCCTATATATACCTTGTGAATACGAGACTGTAAATGCATTAGAGACAATTTCTGTTTAAGTTTTTATTGTTTCACTTCAAGTACTGCACATGTTAAAATGTAATAAAGATTTACATTCTGTTATCTGAAACTCCCCATCTCAGATTTTTATTCTTAATTTGGTGGGCATTTTCACTCTTTCAATCCGTATCCCCAGGAAGAGAGTCCCTTTTATGGCTTCTAATTCTTCCCGTTAATTAGTGTGCATACAATTTTCATTTTCTATGTCATTATCATTTTCATTGCTGTCTTCATCACTTTCTAGTGGGATGCCTGTGGCAGCTGAAGCACCTTGTTTAGTTTCCCGGTCAAGTGGGAAAAAGCCAGTTCCACTGATTGTGTCCTGTCTCTGGTAGAAAAGCACATATGCTGCTTTGGACTGTAAAAGAGAGAAGTGTAATATGTTTATGAGGCTCCAAATAGAACATTTACAATCCAAATTATACTTTTTTTCTTTGCTTCTAAGTATACAAGGTAAAATTCCAAGGAAACGTAGACCTTTGATGTAAGTTATTTTTGCATGTTGTAGGAAACCATTTTTGGTTTGCACTGTCCTTTCAAAGAATACAAATTATTACCTATGAATTTCATAGATTACTGTTTGTTACTCATCCCTCAAGAAGAAAACATCAACAGTCCCAGTTTCAGAAACACAAAAGGTACTTGCCACTATTTGGTCCTCACATGCAGTGGACACACTACTGTCATCAAAGTAGTACCATTTTCCATCATCCTTATTTTTTGCAAAAGCAGTATCTAGGAACAAAAAAGTACATTGTCTAAGGACCTTCTATGTTCATAGATGTAATACAACCAGTTGCTGGAGTCTGTTACTGTTAAAACATGTCACATTTAACTAAAACCTATTATCACTATTAGACTCATCTTTCACACATTTTTTCAGAGAAGATAGCACTAACGTTCCCCTTCTAAAGACAATGTACATTGAGAAAGGACAGAAAAATAATATCCCTCAGTCATTTTTTTCTCTCTACTGTGAAGAAGTTGCACAATGAACAAAAATACAGACAAGTAAGACAAAATCAATTCTAGGAGTACAGTAGCTCTTATGGAGGTCTTATGTTTTCTCTTTTCTGAATAGGTACAGCTAGAAGTATAAAAGAACCTACAATTATCCTTGAAAACTCATTGCATACAGATTTTTGTGTTAGAATACTTGTGAAAGCATTACAAGGCAATGAAAAAAAATTGTCCCTCAATCATTAAAAAGCACCACTGATTCAAAATGATCAAAATCAACACAAAAAGAAAGCTGACATGTAGAATGACGATACTTGAAATCAACTTACAGTGCCCTCCTCCCATTCCTCCATAGTGGTTGGAGACAGCAATCAGGTTGTAGCGGCAAGGCCCTGCATTAGGATTAATAAGGAACTCCGACATGTCCAAGTCACTGTTAAAAAAACAAAAAACAAAATAAAACAAACACAAAAAAACCCAACCAAAATTCAGCCACGTTAATAATATTTTTAACCATTCCATATTTTGGTCGTCTTTGTGCCCTTTACTTTATATTCCCTCCAAAAAACCACATGCACCAGATTCCTCTGACAGTGCATCTCCTTCATTCTCTGCGAAGTGGAACAAGAAACCCATAATCTTCCATATTTATCTACCATTATTATTTTTCCAAGTTCATACTTTAAACCTACAGTCATTTTGTCATCAATGTTTCCTGGATTCACACATGGAAGCTGAGAACACAGCCATTTTACGTAATTGCTACATTAAACATGTGCTCTAGTCATGCTTTAACACTTCTAGCACCAAAATATTTATGTTTCTTACTTTACTGGAAAGTCAACCAATGTATCCAACTTGTCCCTCATGTATCTGCTGTAGGAAAAGCGCTTTAGATGTACTACCAGTACAGGGGGCAGTGACCACAAGTCTAACTTCTTAGTAGCCTGCTGATGTTCTTTACAGTTTGGACAATACCTAAAAGGAAAAAAAAATCAATTTTAAGTATCTGTAGTCTGTATGTATGTTAAAATGCATTATCATAAAGTCAGCAACATGGGAGGAACTGGACGAGCAAAACTCAACCACACATTTTATCTTTTGTTACTAATGCTCTTGATATGTCTTCCAGTTTAAAATGTGCAAGTGTGATCACAATGAAGCTCAGCAGCATTTTAAACTCAAAAGTAGCACTCCCCCCCTGTAATGGATTCTCATCTTCTATAGTATTTCCTGTATCTTTAGTTAAAACATGGCTTTCTTGTATTTAAAAAAAAAAAGATGAAGGGTTATGAAACTGACTGTAAAAAAGGCCAAAAATAACTGGTTACTGTGGTTTTTTCAAGTTTTAAATTCCAAATTCATCTGTCTCCCACCCCATCCCACCTACACCTCAAAAGATCTAACAGTGACTACTGGAACCTGAAAAAACTTGTTACTAAAAAAACTTCCCTTTTTAGTAGGCAAGTACTAAACAGGCTGTGACTTGTAAATTTCTGTTCCTTGCAACATGTACTTGAATCTTTCAGGAACTAAGGCTCAGGAAGGAAGATAAATAAGAAAAATGCACGGAAGCAACTCTTCCCTGAAGTGGTCTATGCCTATTCTACACCTCGGTATCTAACAAGTAAAAATCTAGGGGGGAAAAAAAAAAGGGATGAGCCCTAAGTAAAAAGACTGCACAAACATCTTTAAAACAAAAAATTAGGAGAACTGTAATGGCAGGCTGTAACTGAAAATCTGTTTTTGCAGTTGGCTTAGAATATCCAGAACACAAATAGTGCTGGATTAGGGATGGTGAGCTCTTGTAGATTAGATGTGTGAAGACCTAACAAATGAAGAAAAATGTGATTAATGACCTCTGGTGAGATGTATCAAGTAGCAGCTGCTTGACCTCTACAGTAGTTTTATTTTGTAGTTTAAATAACCTGCTTAAAATGTGCTGCAAAAATGGAAGGGCTTCACCATACCTGACTTATATGGTATCTCAAATAGTCTATCCAGTGTTGCATAATCTAGCAAATCCAGAAAAAAAAAAGAAAATTTTCTAAGTTAGCCTCCTACCCTGCACAAATATAGGAGGATCTCTGGTGACAATGTTTGGAGGTCTCCAAAACTTTTAGGTATCTGCAAGAGAAAAATTGGCAGACCCTCTTTTCAAACTTCATTCTGAGCTTAAAGGTGTTGATTAAGGATTTATCTGCTAGAAAATTCATGGAGAAAAAGAATCTTAGAGGAACATACTATAATTATGAATATTCAGATATGATTCCAAATTACAATTTGAAAGAACCATGAATCAGAATAAATTTGTCTGTGAAAAACCTAATGGTTAGAACATGAATTTGAGGTGGTTCTGGTGACTACACACATCCCCCATCCCACAAACATGCTGTTTTAAGCATTTTGCTATTTCAGAGATTGATGCAAGGCAAGTTATGTATTTCCATAAAAAACCAATAGGATGCACCAACGTCTCTTATCTCAGAAAGGAGTATTTGTTTAAATCACTGCATTGAATCTGTCATAATATTATTCATTCACGGTCCTATCACAGTTCACAGACTAGAATATGTTACATATCAATCCGTCCTCCTAATTCTAAATGCATTAATTATTTCCCATACAAACATAAGCTTCTGTACCTGGTAACAATTTAAGCTAAGTAATGGATCAAAGTAAAAAAGCATTCTGAGAATCTTCAACTATGATTGAAATAACAAGACTCAAAATACCATTAAGAAATCAATTAGGTATCTCAATGTTCAAGTGTGTCTTTGATTACATTTTGAGAAATACATCATAGAGCATAACAATTTTCGTCTTTTGTGCTTACCATGGGTCTTCAGCACCTAGTTTCTCTTTTGTTGTGAACAGCTCAATGCAATCTTTTAATTTCACAAAAGGCTTTTTGGGAGGCTTATATTCCACACTTTCATGTTTTTCAAAATCCTAAAGAGAAGTATTTCTTGAGTTAAGAGAACAAATGAAACAAAACTCATTTTAGTGATGTCGTCTTACTATATACAGTAACTACAAAGCTCCTATATATGGAAAAACTGATTAGAAACCATTCAAGCAAAAGTTTTCACAGCTTCAGATTTACTTCCAAGTTCGTAAGCCTCAGGTTTGCTAATTACTTGAATGTATATATGAAGTTTATTTATGACAACATATTTACTAAGAATAACATGTTCACTTCTTGTGAAGACTTACAATGTCTCATGTCACATTAATTAAGTTGTATTTTTTACATTTAAGTTTTATTTGTGCTGGAAAGGGGAGCAACATAAACAGCTTACCTCTGCTGCACTATCATCAAAATATCTCTTCTTCAATTCAGGATCCCAATCCAAAGCAAGGAAAGATCTTTCTAGGATTAAAAAAAAACGTTTTCTCTTAATATTATTTCTTGTTTTACGTGACATTGGATTAACCTGGGGCAAACACTCTTCAAAATGAATCAAACAATGCCATCATGAATTTTAGATGAAAAACTGAGCATATAAAAATTCTGCATTTCTAAGAGTCAATCTCAATAACAAATTAATTACACAGAATTCATGACTAAAATAAAAGGTATATCATATATCACACAGAGAAAATGAAACACTGAAGTGAAGTCAGAAAAGAGGTTGAGAATCAAACGTTGCCCAATCTGTTCCCCATGACTTACCATCAAGCCTAGGTTGCCTATCATCAAATCTAATATGCCTGGTATCATCTTTGATGTAGTTTATGTCAGTATTGCCTAAATTATTGAACTGGAATGTAAACAATCTCTTTTTGTGTCCCGTGAGTGGTTGACCTTTGCAAGTATCCTCAGTACACAATCCATTTTCAGAGTCATTGTCACCTCCAACCGAGTCTTCTGACTGGCTGTTTTCATTCTCTGAAGGAAGTTCCTGATCCTGGCTGGATTCATCATCTTGCTCATCTGTTTCCATTTCACCTGAAGGAATCAGAAGAATAAGGAGAAAGAAAAGAAGCAGAATGACAGTAATTGAAAGACACTAGAGTTAACTTCTGTTTCAAATTGAACAGAAAACAATAAATAAGTTTAGATATTGCAGTCTTACTTGGAGATCCTTCTTCATGTATTCCATTTGGGCCATTACCATTAATACCATGGTCCTTACAGCAATGCAGAGATCCTTCAGTATCTTCACTTTCAGTACATGTTTTTACATATCGGCTAAATATAACAAGTGAAAGCAACAGTTAGAAGCAATGGATTTTTAAGTATTTACTTTGTTCAAACCAGGTAATTAAATTGTTAGAGCAAATCCTTTCTAGTGTATTGTATTTCTGCACTTCTTCCTGATTTATTGAGAATTAACAGTTTTATTGCCAAATGTGTCTAGTATTACAGGCACATCTGAAAACCTGCTCCTATATGATCTTACGTTTTTGGCAGCTACTTATCTTAATCAACTTGGATTTTAGTATGAGTCTCTCTTTGTCCAGAAATAATTTCTTTAACCGTTCATTAACCAGATTTTTTTACACAAAAAAAAATTTATATGGGTTCAATTACAGAGCAAGTTATACCAACAGAAAATGAAGCATGAATTTAAATTGGAGTTTATATAATTCTAATTTCTTACACATGATGATACTAATTCCATGATGACAATTCTTCCACATGATGACACTAGTTTCAGAAAGTGTCTACCATGTATTTTACAACATAAATTAGTACATAAACTTGTACAGTAGATACAGGAAGTATAACCATAACACAATTGGAAAACATTTCCACTTTACCAATTCCTAACAAACAGGCAAGCAAACAACAGAATTATTTATCTTAAACTGACAATACAGATTGACTATTGTCTTCTCAAATACTATTTGGATCAGGTCATACTAACAAGAAATCAAATTAGAATCCATACTAGTTCATCTCAACGGGCTAAAAGTTTAGATTTAAATATTTAACAGTAAGCAAATATAAGACAAAGTACTCAAATGTGATCAGATTGTTAGAAATGCATGTAAAATAAGTGCCTACTGATTCCAGTGATTAGTATTACTCTTAACAAATGCATTTTTCTTTAAACAATAACCTTACCACATTCTTAGCAGGAGCAGGTTATAGAGTTTATCTTCAGTATTGTTTCTAGGCACTGCTATAAGAAAAGGTTGACCAAACAGTAAAGAACCACTATGGCTGTAGCTAGTGTGCCTGCACTTTTCCCTTAAACAAACGGGAATTATAACTTGTTCCGTATCTTCGGTTCTATTGATAGCAATTTCAAATCTAAAAGAAAAACAATCAGAAATACAAAGACCAATGGTCATGTAAAAGGCTGTAAAGTGGGAAAATAAAAAAATAATAATACCCCCTCCCAGTTTCATCTTTACCTGATGTCTAGGTTTTAATCTTTTGCAAATTACTAAACAAAGCACAAGGAGACATGAAGCATGTTATTGATACTTACACATAAATGTCATCACGTTCCATAATACTACTTAGATTTTCATCCATGCCAAATATCCTGTGAAACCTGTGATTGTATATATCAGTAACAATCATCTAAAAAGAAAACGGAGTATACATAATTAAATCAGGTTAATGTGCATTAAAATATTCATTGTTGTGCTTCATATAAGAGATCACTCTTACCTTATCTGCAGCAACACCAGACAAAGACGACAATGCTGTACAAAGATCCAATATATTTCCAATTTTGGGAACGACTACTTTGTACTAAAAAGTAAAATAAAATTTTAATTTCTTAAGAGAACAAATATACATAAGGAAAAAAACAAAACAACTTATCACATGTACAGCATATTTCACATACTTATTTCGTATTCCTGAACTTAAGGTGTGAAGCATGTAAATCAACTAAAACAAATTCCAAAAGCTGCTGAAAATGTAACAGTTACGAGCACAACTTTATAAACATACACACTTTGAATACTTCATTTATTAGTTTATACAATGCTGGTTTAAATGTTATTTTATTCTCTCCATAAGGAGACTAACACCACCAATTACTCAGATTTGTATTTCAACAGCACCTACTTATTTAACCACTTAAATAATACGCATGCTAGCAACTAACTATTAAATTTGAAATACAACACAAGTTGCTTATAAAGTATTACTGGGGACAAAAAAAAGCAATGGACGGCAATGGATTCTAAGTTCACATGGAGAGAGAACCTGATGATTAACAATCTGAATTCCACACAGGACTCTAATCTGTAAAGACAGGATTCATTAAAAATAAGGTAGTATAACTTTCTAATTAATTGCCAAGTATAGCATGTGTTTGTTATGTCCTTAAGTTTTATAGTTATTTAGACTCTCAAAATCTCTACTGAATTTGTACCCTCCCCAAACTCTGTTACTCTTGCATAACCCTCACACGCCACACAAGTCATCTTTAACTACTGCGTGCCCCCCATGCAAACTTTATTTTCACAACTAAATTTCTAGCAGACTCATCTCCCATTAGTTAATACGTGCCCCATCATCTTTGACTTCCCTAACTCATACTGCCTTTGAGAACACTCCCTTTCCCCCCACTTTCTTTCCTATAGTACTCTAATTTCAAGTGCTAAAACCTTTTTGGAATCTGCCTAATTGTTTGTGTCTTATTTATTTCACCCAACCTCACTTACCCCATAAGGTACAGAAAGAACCATTTAATCTTGACTTGGTTATGATAACCTTATGTACATTTTTTTCGCACCATTTTAAGGTGTGTGATACTATCGTTCCTAAAAAAAATGGCAGGAGAGGTACTCCTCAAAAGAAATCTCATTTGAAATCTTTTGTTTTGACTATTATGTGAGAGCACAGAAGAATTCAGGACTATCTGATATATTTAGTCATGGGGTTTTTTACACCACTTATGAATATTTACCTTCTGTGATTAAGGAACCAAAAGAAATTAAGCCTGAATTAAGTGTAGAAATAATTTTTATAGCTATACAAACTCACTACAGCAGCACTCAAATAAAAAATTATGTATATACATTTTAAAGATTAAGAAACCTTATTAACACAACTGTAAACAAGTTACCAATTCTTCCCTGAACTGACAGAAATATAGGGAGGTATGTATAGTCTTCCTCAGGTTTCTTAAGTGGGACTTCAGAACACATACCAGAAAACTAAAGCTTGGCAGATTTGTTTGTTGTACTTATAAATTCACACCATGTAAATGAGCTCAGGTTTATTGTTAATGCCACATAGATCAGAGTGTTAGTACATAAATTAAGCCACTTACCTGCATAGGCTTTGCAAGTGGATCCATTCTAACTAAATAAACTTCCAAAGTGCGTTCTTTTTTCATGGGTAGTGGAAGTGTCAAGTAACAAAAGGGATCAAAGGTTACAGATATCTTTGCACATTCAGGACAAACTAGGGTGGATTTAAAAAGGCCATGAAATATATCTACAATGATGGAATCATTTCTCTTTAAATGGTTTTCCCAGGCTTCTTCAGCAACCACCTGTAAATAAAGCATGACCTGGGTTGTAACAAAATAGTAGGAAATGAATAGTGAGAATTATTAGTAAAATTACTTGATAGAACATTGGCAGTAACCACCTAAACATAGAATCTCATTCCCAAGGACCCTGTAAGATATGTTACCACCATCAGGATCCCAGGTTAAGAGATGTATGCTTTTCCTAGGACAGAGGTTCTCTCAGTGGTATTACATAGTCTGAAAGAGACTTCCAAGGGGTTTGGGGAAAAACAAAGCAAATAAAACTAAAAATTCTACATGAACTACCTCATAACAAAATAAGACTTTCCCTAAAGTAAGAGTACTGCAGACAAACAGAATTCTGCATAATGTAGATATAAGAAAAAAGAACAACAGAACGAAAATTGTTTTTCTAACTGAACTCAGCATTGCATTGAAAAGAAGGTCTTAATGAAGTCTTAAAAAAGCCTTGCCATCCTCACATTCCTCCAGTTATCTTACAAATAAACAGAAGTTTATCCAGGTTTTTCAAACAAGATCCCCATTTTAAGATTTTGTTTTCTGAAATCTTTCCCAAAAAAACTCCCACATGATTAGTGTCCCAACCTTTCAGTGTATAATCATGTAGAACATACAGTCTTGACTAAAATGAAAATGATCAATGCCAAAACCCCTACCTTGTCTGGTCTCCCATCTGCATCCTTTAACTGAATGTAAGGCTTTTTCCTAATTCTATTCAAATCCTCATGTAATCCATCCAAGAGAAAAGCCAGGAGCTCTTGACAATCTTGCTGCTGATAACCAGAAAACTGTGGGGCAAACCGTCCCACTTGTGTCTGAAAATGAAATACAAATACTTCTGGTACCTTATTAGAAAACAGATACTTCAGAGATGCTACAGCAGCATGTTGAAAAAGTAAAACTTTTAAGAGATAAGCTTTTCAATGCAGACAGGAAGTCAAAACCAATTCTGAAAGATCAAAGCATAAGGGCAGGTGACACATTTAAATACACATCCAACTGTTTAAACAGTTAAATTAATGGACTGCAAACTGATAAATAGTACTTCACATTCTTCTTGCATATTTCTGTGAGTTTTGTATATTTAAAAGTACGAAACCAAAACTGACAATGCACATTCAGGTTAAATTCCCTACTGACCTTAAATGCTCTTGGGGTAACATAGCTGTATTTTCCTGACCACATTTGCTTGATAAGCTCAGCATAAGATTTTGCTATTTCACCTCGCATTCCTAAAGGATTATCAAAATTCAGCTCTTCTTGGTATTTATCATTGAGGAAGTACTCTGTAAGAGGAGGTGTGTTGCTCAGACACTGCAAATAGAAACAGACTCTTTAGAACAGTGATCTGAATTAGTTCTAAATAAAGAATGTTCAAATTTTGTTAAAGAAGTTATGATCAATAAACACTTCAAACTGTAATATCTAGTGCCTGCAAGGAAAGGGAGAAAAATCCCTGATCAGTCTCTTCCAGAAACAAATAATAGTTTTAAACTAGGACTGGATGCGGCTGTCATTACAAGTTATGCACAAATAGTATTTGTCAAAAGATTTACCTCAAAATTTATTAAACATAGGAGTCCAGTCAACCACAGTGTGTACCAAGATTTAAAACAAAAGAAGGTGGTTCTTGAGACATGAATGGTAGCTTTATGAGACTCCTTGCTGAAAGTTGTTAGAGATGCACAAAGGTGAAACTGCACAGGTACTTGGAATAAAGAGCCAACTGGGCTTACTAATTCAAATTATACCACATTCCAAGCAACATATGAGAGATTTATTTTTTTTTTTTTTTGGCAGGGGGGGGGGGGGGGAGAAGGATGCTTGCCATGTTCCCTTTCTTCTTAAACATCAATTTATGGGTGCTATGGAAGACATCAATCTATGCTAGATGGGCTAGACTTTGAATCAGAAATGGTGCAGACCTTCCTTATGGTCTTTTAAATTTTGTGATGCTGTTTAGAGTTGAAATTAGTTCAAGGAAGTCAAGGACCTTGTTTTAGATTGAGCCAATCACTTATTCTCTGCACCAGTTTGTCTCTTCTGTCAGCACTTGGAGATAGGAGGATGTAGTCACTGAACTATGATTTACAATTTAAGGGAGCCATTTTGAATTTTTGTGTGCTACTCTTCACACTCTTTTAAACACAAACTTCTCCATCACTCAGAAATGATCCCAGTGCCATGCCTTAGCATATATATTTAGCAAAGATTCTTCACTAACTATTCTAAGCTTTTCTGCGTTCTTTCCTGTAGTAAAGATTCCAAGAAAGATCAAATATTTCATCAGTCTCATCTGCCTCTTTGCAAACAAAGGGAAGAACAAAAATTTAAGTTCCACATATTCCACAAAGCTACTGCATACGCACAACAAGAGTGGAAGAATTACAACTTTATTGAGTGGGGCAAAAAAATTTATTCCTGTGTCTGCCTGTCATACCTGTGAAATATGACAAAAACTGGCCACATGCTGTAGAGAGATGAGTTTCACGCCTATATTGAACCCTTTTCTTTTTCTTTCTCCTCACCTAAAGCTTTCATGTGCTGTCAATGCCGCAAAAAAATTCCTGGTATTACAATTTCTTTTGGACACTGAGGGTTGAAGAAAGCTCATTTTTCTCTTGCTACACAGAAATGAGCTTTTACTTCTAGCAGTGGTGATCCCAGGCCCCCCTACCTCACAGATCTGTGTTGTCAGTTCTGAACTGATCCATGCAGCTAAGAGAAAAATGCTTGGTTTCCCAAATACAGACAGAAGTGGTCAGAATTCTCAAAACATTACTTTTAGCATCAACTTCAATAAATGGATGGACTACCAAGTATCACCAGATAACCAGAAACAAAAACTACCTATAAATGAAACTACACTTTAGGTGAAATTGCATGTTCAGTTTGAGCAGTGTGACAAATCCTACTGCCCAACAAAGTTCTGCCCCTTCTCTGCTGATCCTTGTCTGATTGCACAAGAAACATTCATCTCACTCCTTTTTTCTCCTCCCTTTTCTTCTGAATGATTTTTGGGCTGGTTTAGGAGATCACATCACTTCAACTCATCAGTTTAGTGTGAGGAATGTCCAACACAAGGAACTAAATAATGCAAAATCAGTAATTTTTTTCTATACATTCTTAGTCAAGTACTAAACAATGTGCACACAGTGTGTTTTTAACCAAAAAACTAAATTATCTTTTTCTAGTTTTCAGCTGATAAACTAGTTTTGTCACTTTCTCAAAAAATTAATTAATATTAATTAATATTTTTATGCCTAAGAAAGATTACTCCAGATGATTTCCCTTTTTCCTTTAACTTTTTTCACATTACAGCATAACACTGATGGTAGTTCTGTAATGAACAAGTGTCTATCTGAACACAGCATTTTCTGAGATACAGACCTGATGTGTTTTCTAAAATATCAGATACCACAACTTTTAAAATTGTAGCTGCTAAAGGAACTAATACAGTTGGCCACATACCCACCTATCTTCTCAACCTAACTGACAAAGCAAAATGACTACAAACATGTTTAGTTCTTGAAAAGGCTGACAATGGAGAGTTATTTAAGATCATGATTAAAGTCACAAGAAAAAAACCCCATCCAGAAAACAATTTGAAAGGAAGTCTCCATTCTTCCTTTGTCATGATGTGGTGTGTTGCAAGGAAGCCTTATGGAAAGCATCAATCTGACCTCCCACACCACCCACCCAACCAACAAAAGAGAACCAAAACCAAAAATCACTAGAACCAAGACAGTCTACTAGACAGCAAAGTAATCAGATTTATGTGCCCAGTTCTACTTAGTGGTTCAGAGTTTTTTGTTTGTTTCAAAACACAGACATAAGTAAATTAAAAGTATATCAACAGAAGAATAGTAGGGACCAAAAAAGCAAGACAAATACTGTAAAACTATTGAAAACTGTGAACTAAAGAGGCAACACAATGGCACTTCATTTCAGGTACCCCAGTTTCCACAAGTTTTCTTCAACCAACAAGATTTCTATACAGTTCTCAGTCTCTGAACCCAAACTGATCATTTAGTGAAAAGATCATGGGAAATATGAAATCAAATGTAGAAACTCCAAGACCAACTATGAGACAAACCACAGGAGAGACGATCAGTCTTCAGCACAACAAAGGTTAACACTGAAATTACAGTTCTATGTTACATATTAATAACTTTAAAAAAGCTATTACGATGCACAGGAAAATGACCAATAAATAATCAATTTTTTTAGTGACACATACATATATATATATCTAAACATACACACATATATATACATATCAGTGCTGTAGTCCCACTGAAATACTGTAATTCCAGTGCTAGACTATGATCATGTTAGTAGATCTACCTGTCCTATGAAACCTTCATAGAGGGGGAAATACTGTATTTTTCTAAATCCATGTAATTTAAGTATGAAATAATTCTAAGAATTTGCAAGGACTTAATTGATAAAAAGAAAAAAATGAATGAAGAAAGAGGGCCACCAAGACAGTCAGCGGCCTAGAAGCACTTGCCCTGTGAGAAAAGGCTGAAGCATCAGAGCTTGTTCTGCCCGCAGAAAAGACTGTTTCAGGAAGACCCAAGAGCAGCCTTCTAGTACCTACAGGGAAGTTAAGAAGATGGAACCAGGCTCCTGACAGTGGTACATAGTAGGAGGAAAAGAAACAACAGGCATCAGTTGAAACATGAGAGATTAAGAATATAAGGAAAAAAGTTTTCACTCTCCAAACAGTTAAAGAGTTGAGCTGAGAGGCTTTGCCTTCTTGGAGGCTTTTAAGATCCAACTGGATAAAGCTCTGGGCAACCTGTTCTGACCTCAGAGCCAACCTTCCTTTGAGCAGGAGGTTGCACCAGAAACCTTCTGAAGTTCTACAAATCATCCTATAATCCTAAGGGAACAAGGAAGCATTTCTTCATATCCCATATGTAATATTGCACAGAAATAATTATAAAAATAAAATTCCAAAGTAAAGAAAAAAATCCCTACCTATCACGCGAAGTGAACTGGGGAATTTAGAAGAAGACACTAAGAAAATGAAATTGAACTAAAAATTGAATATTCCTCTAAGCATGCTGGTTCCTCAGCTTCAGGTGCTACTTAATAAAAATTTTGTGAAAGGGACAATGAAATTTTGGATTTCAGCCTTCTAATAAAAGCTCAAGAGCTGATGGACTGCAAAAAAGATCCAAGTTAGAAGAGAAAAAGTGATTGACTTTGCATGCGTCTACCCTACTTTTGTCTGTTTGATATCAGACATGGCAAAAAGTGCTCACTTAATAAATTCCTTAATCCAAACTCCATATACCTACGACAACTGAAAGAGAGCACCAAAAACTTAATCAGGTATTAATTAATACCTTAATTAAGGTATTGGTGAAAGATGCTATCTTTTCTCTAGATAAACTCACAGCCATAAGTAGCTGTAGAGGGAATATTAATCAGAATTCTGAAGAAAGAAAACTGCTGAAATAACCCATTGCAAAGCTCTCAACAACTGTTGTTCAGAAGTCAACTCTATATAATAATAAATGAAAAAAGATAAAAAGAAAACGTTGGAAAAAGGGAATTTTTAAAAATGAAATCACTTTCTTTCTTCTCCTATTTTTGAATCACACAATAAAAACTTTGGGACTCAGGTTTTCACTGTAAAAGACAAAAAAAACATTTTCACAGAACTCTAATCTCTACTATCCCACTAAAACAGCAAAGTAATACTTGTGAAACATCCACAGGTGGCAGCACAGCAATGCTTAATGAAACTTATGTTTTTCTCAATATTTTTTTCAGTTTAGAATATAACTGTGTACATGTACAATGTGAATTAAAACTCTACTTGACAAATACTTTTTTTTTGGCATGGTATCAGTTCAAACATTCGTAATTATATATTTTCACAAAGTCCACAAGCTCCCTTTTGTCCTTCCTGTTTTATTTCATGCTCAGATCTGCAAAAGCAGACATTTAGGTCTTATTAATAAAAATGAAGCCTTAGATGTTAGCACTGAAGTAAAATAAAATTAGATACATAGAATACTCCTTCCAAAAAATCTAAACAAAAGTTTCAATACAACCAAGATAAGAAATACTACTGAATTATTTTTTTAAAATAAGAAACAGTGATAAAAGAAGAGCATTTGGGAGAAATACAGTAGTATTTTAACACTCTTGGCCTTACTCCTACTCAGCTTGCAGCTGTTCGTGGTACCACAGAGGATCCCACCCATCTCTTTATCATCTCTCCTCCACTTGTCTTGAACTTTTTAACACTGAAAGCCTCTACTTGGAAGAGCAAAGGTCTCTTTACAATAATCAGTTGGAGAAAGGGGTAAGCCTAACCTTACCTATAGACTGAAGAACTATTAAAGACCTTGCAACAAAACTTAGGACAGTGCCATGATTACCACATTTGTACCTAGTCTGGTTATAGGGCAAGAACCTTCAAACAAATTTGTCAGACTTGGGACATGAAGCTGTGTAAGGAACTGCCCCTCTTCTTTAAGGAACACTGATAATAGGTCTGATGAAAACCATCTTCACTGTACATGACAAGACCAAAGAGAAGCTGCCTGAGAAATGCAGTGGCTTCAGAAGCAGAAATGGCTCTTCTGAGAACACACAGGGGCCTAAATGCTCTCTGAAAAGAATAAAATCTGAGAAAAATGTCAATCAGCTGGAAAGTGGATAAACTAAACTTTGCTTCTGTTGAAGGAACCTACATTGATTACACCCAGCACCAGCTGAATGGAAGGGATTAAAGCAGAGCTTTGGAAACATCAATGGAATTGAAACTATTTCAGATTCCAATACTCTACAGTAAACTATTTTGTTTAAAGAAAACAGATTTATTCTGATAAATAACACTGAATTGGCATAATTCAGTGAAGGCATACACCTGTGGGAAGATGGCTGGGGGTAAAAATCAGAGGAAACTGAGAAGTTAGATTCACATCCTAACAGAAGTTATAATGGCGTGGAAATCATAGGGTAAAATGCAGCAGGTACTCCCTGGATGGATCACAGTTGGCATACTCCTGCTAAGGATGATGGAACAGTGCATGGAGGGGAGTGAGACACCATGGACAGGCTCTGTAGAAATCCTTGCAGGGGGGGAAATTGGTGATAAAACTGCATAGCACTTATCCACCAAGGGAGAGAGGAGATATCCTATCCTCAGATGTACTTGGTTTATTAAGGCCTAATTGCAGTATTAACACAGACCTCCACCCCAAAGTTACCTGCCTCCAAGGTACAGCCACACCACACTGGGCATGCACTCTATTTTTTTGACCGTATCTTTAAAAGCAAAGTGAGAGAATTTTACACCAAGCAGTAACAAAGGTATTTATGACTAAAGTCACTCAAGCTTCACCTAATCATGGAGAAATAGTATAAAAGTAAGTAGAGAATGGGGGAAAAGTCAGGGAAGCCACCATTGTAACTGCTGGGATCAGTCGCCAGGCTGAACCTGTGTTCTCCCCCCCATAGGGACACCTATTGGGTAAGAGCTGTACTCTACGTACGCTGAATACTTTTACTGGGATTAGAGCTTGTCTGTATATTGCTTTAAGTACATTTTTGCAGTCAGATACTATCACGGGCAATCTTCAAAACTTAACCTGCCAGAATTTTATATTAATAAAGAGTGTATTCCATATACAGTTAGTGATGGTCCTTCCCAGGCAATGGCAGTTGCCAGCAGTGGGTAATACACTTGAATAAAGTGGGAAGACCTGCTGAGGAGTCTCCCTTGTACTGATGGCTTAGGTCCCTGAAAAGGGCAGTTGAATTGTCCTCTGATCCAGCAGCACTGTCCAGTGAATGGGACACTGACAGACAAATGAAACACTAAGGGTTGAGGAAATCTCCTCCAGAGTAACAAAGAGCAGAGGAGAGTAACCAGCATGTCTGGGGGGCTGGAGAACAATACACAAGGAAAGGCTGAGAGCTGTATGCATTAGTTCAAGCTCAAAGAAAACAAGACTGAGGGGAGAGCTCGTGGCTCTCTGTACTCCTACAGGAATGGAATCAAATTATTTGCTGATTCTCAACATAAAGAAGGGATAGAAAACTCTACACAGACTGAAACTCTGAAATATTTCTTCTTTTGAACAAATTTCAACAACTTCACGAAGTCAGCTCACAAAAGTACTTGAAATTACTTTTTCACCTGAACAGGCTAAAGAAGGAATGCAACACTCATTTTTTGGTGGTTTTTTTTTTCGTTTTACCCAAAGAAATCACAAACATAAGCCAGGAACCCCTGTGATGACAAGTAGGATAACAACTCTGAAGAATGCCTGGTTAAGATCTAGTATTTTTATAGTCAGCAGGAAAATATGTGAATGAGAACTTAAATACACCTTACAGTTTTTTGATGTAAGTGCTCTGATGACAAAACGTGACTTCCAGAACTAAACAAAACCAAACTAAACTACTAGTTTTTTCTGATCATTAATTATGCTACAAGTTCAGCTTCCATTTAAAATTAAAACACAAAATTTTTTTTCATCTTGGTAGAGTAATAGTAGGCATACTAGTATTTCTCTTGCATTCATAGGAAAGAAACAAGCTATCACATTCCTGTAAAATATCTCATCCATGGAAGAGCAGCCATTCAAAGAGGAAGGTCAAAGCAAAATACTTTCCAAGGTTCCTCCTGCGTGTTAAGCTGTGCACTAAAAGTACATTATGAAGTCAGAAATAAAGGCCCAGTAATCCACCAGTCACCTACTTTTTGACCCTTTTCTTGACACTACAAGCAGTACTCAAGGGCATCTCAAAAGGAAAAGGTATTTTTTGTGACATCCATGCATGGCAATGCTTACAAAAAGCAAAGAATCCCACTGAAGGGTTCACTCATGTAGAATGCTCATCAAACATCCTTCTGACATTGATCAGTATGAATGCAGCTATGTAAATCAACTTTTATAGTATACCAATATATAAGTATTATTTCCTCACTTTAATCCTATGCTGTTACTTAACAGAACTCTTAATATTAGTTTTCAAACATGAAAAAATATAACAAGATATTAATTCCCAAGTAATAAGACTAGCTGATTTTATTTTAAAGTACATACCTGAATTGCTGAATTCATGAAACATGTATTCCCCAAGTTACTCAGGCCACACAGGCCTGGCTGTTCATTGTGTCTTCCTGGCTCTGAATAATCATAATTCTTATAAGCAGTATATGATGGGAGACAATAGTTTGAATTTTTCACACTGCAAGAAAACAAAACATCTTTCACAATGTAAGCATGTACTCTATAGTACTTTAAAACATACAAATACTTTATAAACTTAAATGATTAAAAATGTTTAACTTCTGCGAACAAAAAAGGATTTAAAAGACTTAAATTTGGTAATAACATTAATTTCAATTTAAAAGTCACCTGTGCAAAAAACCAAAATCGAATGTACGGCAATAACTGCAATTATTACATCCCTACCCCTTTTTTATAGGAGCAGCTTCAGAGTTTACTCTATTCTTCATTGCTCCATCATATTTAATACACTCAGATTTTAGACACCACCAGCAGCAATCAATCATTTACGTTCCTTTTGCATCCTGCTACTGCAAGAGGTCGGTGGGAATGGGAATGCAGAGTTACAGGTGAAAGCTGAGATTTCCAAGGCCACTGTGGCATAGCTGCCTCACTGCATCAGACAATCTATTTATAGCTTCTCTGCTAGGACAGCACAATCCAGCATGCAAATGCAGAAAAGCCTTGAGAGGTAAAAGAATGCGCAAAATGCCTTGCAAGAACTTCACTGTAAATCTATGATGCATCTGTTTGGAGAAACTGGAGGAGACTGAAATAGGTAAAAAGATAATATTTAAAGCATTTTGTTTTCAGATGAAAGAAGAAAATATCAAATATATAATAACCCTCAAAACAGTAAAGTAAGCATATCTGGGTACACTAGAAAGGCAAAGAAATCTAAGAGGATGCTCTGTAAAATTAATGATGTTACAAAACCAATAACCAACCCGACAGGTTTAACCATTTCAGGCACTGATCATAATGAAATCTGTGTGACAGCAGCTCTGGCTTAAGTTCAGGAGAGCTTCTGCAGCCACTAAGCATCATTCACATTAGAAGCAAAATGAACAAAAATCTGAAAGTCAGTTGCTAAGAATGCAGTGCAAGGAAGCAATCCTGAGATTTTTAAGAGCAAAAGTCTGAGGATGCAGTTGGTCCAACGGTTATACTCTAGCCATTGCTCCTGAATGGTATCATGCTCTTTACATCCAACTGAATTCCAGCTGTCTGCTCAGTGCACAATTACTCACTTTTCATAAATAAGTGTTGATTTGTTTTAATCAAGTTACCGAAAGTTCCAAGCAGAAGGGGAAAAAAATTTCTCCCTCATTCAATGGCCTTAGAAATTTGTGTAGTTTATAGCTCTACTGTCCATAAAACTGCTGTTCTCAAACTTTCACATCTTCTCACTTCTTTTTAATAGTTGACTTTCACATTAGTCCTTCCCTTTTCAGCATTTTCTCTGCTCTCTGGCTTGCCCCCAAACTAGCTAGCTAAGTGTCATTGTGTTTACTAGTGATTCTCAATGAAAAAAACCCCGTAAGGTTAGTTTTACCCTCCAGCTTAACCCTAACTGAAATACTTAGACCTTATTTTAACACAGGATACTTTTTGAACTCAGGGCTCAGATACCCTTCAAACTTGCTTCTCTGGTCTCCCTTCTGTCATTAGTCCCTGGCTCATCCACGCATATGAATCCCCAGGGAAAATGACCTTCCATCTCCCTTTGCAGCTGCAGTCCAGTTACTGCAGTCAACTCCAAATCCCTGAAGTCGGGAAGCCTTAATTCCCCCTGGAAGCAAAACTACAAGCTTACCCCTGATGCTAATACACCTCCACAACGTAACAAACTCCTGACCCAGCACCAACAGAAATGCACATGCACAAGGTATACAAGAAGCTTCTACTTTCAGCCCTGCCTCCTTCCTACTGCTACTCTTTAAGAAATTTAGGAGAGGTAGGGGTAATAAACAGATTGAATCTAATTCTCCTGAGGATTTTCATTCCGTTTTTTGTTTCTCTGCATCTTTTCCCCTTCAAAAATTGCCACCTTCGAAGGGACATTAGGGAGCAAAGAAATGCAATTGGTATTTTTTGGCTATAGTGTAATAATGTAAAAGATTTTCTCAAATTAGCTGAGTACCATGGTGATAATTTAGTTCAAGATAATTGTAATGCAGATAGATGCAGTATTTGTTTGCTCTAAGAGACAAATAGTCAGTTTACTCCTCAAAAGGGAAAGACATTTCTGACCTCTTTCATCTTCTGTACTGGCCCACAGAAATACATTTGAGGGGGTTAGAGAACCTCATTCTGGAGGTCAGGTCTATTAATATATTTTTCTCTGGTGGTTCTATGATATTTTATCAAACATATCCTACAAAACACAGTGCTTACTATATGCAGGAGACTAGGAGATGTCTCCTTACAGTTTTATCAGTCTGCAAACTTAATTTGTTCTGGAAGAATTATTTTTATTTAAATTACACTGTTTCTCTGCTTTTTATGCTTTCAGGACTGGATGAAAAATAAAGTATTATTAACAGTCAGTAGTAAATGGCTAACAATGGAAAGCAAGTAAAGATGCAAGAAGCCTACATGAACTTCATTCAAACAGAAATACCCTACAAAAAGTAATTTGTGATGTGTGTCCTCAAGCCTCCATCTGCTTTTCCTGCAAAACCTTCCTACCTTTAATGAAGGAAAAATGCATGGAAAAGCAGAGGGGTAGTATCAGAATGGGCTGGTCAAGTAAGAGCAGTAACAGAAAAAAAACACTGATGGCTCTTAGAAGAAACTGCTGCTCAAAAATAAGGCAAAACCCGAAAACATGCAACCATCTTCAGACTCTTGAGCAGCCAGAGTTCTTGAAATGGTAAAAGGAGGTTTCCAAATGAGATTTTATTATTTGTACATCTATAAATTTTGAATTGCATGTGCTGTATCTGAAATTACTTATGTGTACAGTCTGTATCTTGCCTTTAAACATCAGAGCAGCCTTCAGATCATGTTAATGAACACAGTGCACTCCTTGTGCAGCTGGAGTTCTGAGAAGTGTGGATTTTGAACAGGTAAGATTCGAAACGCATCACTGGCTTTAGAAAGGACATAATTTGGCATTAGAATGCCATATACCAACAACAGGTGCTGCAAATTGATTTTGAGTTGCAAGAATGAGCCCAGGAGATTAGAACTTTGGAGGATTTACTGACTTTTGTAATATTTCAACGACTACCAAAGTGTTTTGTGACCAAAAAAAAAAGAAAGCGGTTACCAAGTTTCATCAGATTTTAGAGATACCCCAATCAGCGGGAGATGCCCAGGCCACTACAAAAAGACTACTGTCTTTGTTACTGTTTATTATCATTGTCTGGAGAGCAAAAGATAAGATTATAATCTAATTAAGTAAAGTAAAAAAAACCCCAACCTTCCTCATACTATTTGGTTATGTGTCAGGTACTACATGAAGAAACTGTTTCTATAGGTGATGTGATTAACACTTGTACTTCTTGGAAAAAGCATACTGAGCTACACCTAGCATGCAAACAAAGCTGCCAGCTGCCTGCCTTGACAGGCTGACACTACTAAATGATGCAGGCAAGTCATTTTAGGAGCCTAAAACAATGGTTACAAATGGAAGAAAACTGATCAACTTTCCATGTAATTCTCCAAGCAAAATCCCTGTTCATGTCTTTTTTTTTATCCCCACCACACATAATTTAAAAAACACCAGATCTGAGAAGAAGTGTATTGCTTTATTAACAGCAATAAACAGAAATTCCAGTAAGACCTAAACGATGTGTGTCTCTCCCTGCTCTTCTGAATCCACTAACACATATTTGCTAATCCTCCTATGTTATTCTTTCAACAAGATCACCTGTAAAGGCAAAAGAACATCAATGATCAATTATTTGGAATCCTCCATTCCATCAAATGCAAACACACATTCACAGAAATGAAGGCGCTGGACTGCATAAAGTTTGCACAAGCTATTTCCATTATCTAATGTATGACTAGCTCAACATACAAATAAATATCTACCAATTTAAGCCTTACTCTTACATGGAACACTTTCTGGAATATACAAATATTACAGAAACGTGTACCATATAAAGAAACCTGATACTTTCAGTATTTTAACATAATTTGTGCTCTATAGCTGAGCTACGCTAATTGCAAAACCAGGCTTGCAATCACTAGTATTTATGACCATGAATGCACACAATCTGTTGTTTGTTTTTTTCTGCCTTACAGACCATCTTTGTCAGCTAAAATTGTCTTCAAAAGAAATGCTGGTAGTTCTTTTAGAGTCACAGCATCTTATGTCCATATGGAGGTGCCAACAGATCCTGAACGTCACAAATGTACAATTACACTACTGTACTAAAGACAACGCACATGTAAGAGACAATAAGGCAGAAATATGAAAATAAATTCCAGGCAAACCTGACATTAAGCAGTTAATTAGGAAAGTAATAAAGATGGCATTAATCAAAAAGAAGTGCTTTCTTAGACAGGAAAATATTTGTGAGAAGAACGGAACACAGAAGAAACTGATCTTAACCCAGAATGATATAATACAACTAAATAGAGATATATCTTTCCATTTACCTTTTGAAGCAAAAAATTCTTAATGCAACAGTATGCACTTTAAAGTACGAAGTGCATTAATGGATATGACTTCATCACTAAAAATGTATTCTGACAGAAGTGCTGCTACATATCCTTCTGTATTATATCTTGTATTGAATTATTAATTTGTGATTTTTAAAATATTTGAACTCATTATAATTGATTATTGCATTGTAAGGAAAACCATATACTTCTGCATTGAGTATCTGTCTTACCTAACATCCAGATGCACTGGGTTTTGAGATACAAGAGAAAAACAGCTAGTACTTTGTTACACACAAACACACTTTGTAAATATACCTATCAGCTGATTTACAAATGCTTAAGTTAAAGCATTTGAAAGGACCAATTTCTTATAAAATTTGAATTTTATATTACTTAATTGTAAATGTGGTTCTGTTGAAAATTGTAAAATCAAAAAACTCCAAACAATTCCCTACACCCAAAAACCAAGAAGTAAAATTAAAATTAGCTAAAGCAAGTGAACAGACTAAATAAGCTGCAAGAACTGGCAACAGGTTTCCTAAGTGTTTTCTAATACTAAGTACAGCATCACTAGTGAGAAGCTAACATTAAAAAAGAAATTAGAAAAAACTTAATTAAAAAAAATAAAAAAGAAAGCCTTGATGGCTTGATTTAAAATGGTGACTCCCTAGGAAAAAGTAACTGTTATGTTTTGGTGTTGGCATTACAACTGCCTTTTGCTTAAGTACTGGGGGAAGGAGAGGTTAGTTCTCAGCTGGAGGCTCAGCTCTGAGCAAGTAACTTTTCACACAATCATAGATACAATATTCTTTTTATTTCTACACATTCACACATAGACTACAACAGACTGCAGTTAAATACATGGATTTCAACTGTTCAACAGCGAGAGTTGGGGCTACTCACAATTAGTAGAAGCACAAATGACACTTCACCCCTTAGGAAAAATCACTTCTGATAAGTGCAGTATTTAACTGGAAGATATTGTATGAGATATTTAATACTTATGTATTAAACATTTTCATGTTTGATCACAAAATGCATGTTTGGAAAAATATTAAAAACTGCAATGAATTATAAGAATAGGGCTCTTCAACTTCCCCCAGCTTGCATTAAAGATGAGTGCTCTCTGGTTTCAAGCATTTGAAAGATGCTCCGTTATCTGTTAAAGTGAAATAATTCCATGTTTTTCTATATTCACCATCTTTTTTACAGTTGTGTACAACAAAAAAATCCCCAAAAATTACACACAAGGTTGGCCACTGGAATATGAAAGCTTTTCTCTTAAAGAGTTTTATCACATTTATTGTGAAACCTCTTATTTGGAATATAAAGGACAAAACCTGTAAAAGTGAGAAGTCTTTTACTAAGCTTTTGCTCACTGTAATATTCAAGCATGCTTAGATTCACCCCTCTCAAATCTTCTAGCATTAGGCAACAGAAGTTAAGTTGCTGGCTACATTACAGCTGAAACAATTCAGCTGTCTGATTTCAAAACCATGTGTGATGGCACATATGCTGCTCTCACACCTTACGAGCAATAAATACAGGAAAATTTGACCACCATAAATGTAAGTAGTTTATACTTTTTTTGTTATCCATTTAAATTCAGACAGGATAATAATAACAGTGTATTTCTGGAATGATAAACTCTAAATGAAGTATTTGTACATTTTCTTACAACACTCAACATTCTTTTTAGTGTCTTCCCTACTGAAGACTAAGAATTACAAACACTTCTAATTTTGTTTCATTTCCTGGTATCAGCCTTACAATACCTACACTGCGAAATAGTAAACAGTAACGATTCACAAGCCAAATATTGCAAAGCAATTCAAAATCCTTACGCTAGGAGTTATAAAACATCAAACTTTGTTTGTCACACTAAGGTGATTAAATTAAATAATGTTTTAAGGTATATTGCTTACTTTCTGTTGTTCATGTTGTTATAATTATTTGATAGAGATGGAGAGATCTTTGGTAAAGTTGAAAAATTGGATGCACCTGGGGACCTTTAAAAATATGAAAATGATAAATTAGACAAAAATGCTGAGATACTAAAAACTATAAAAGAAAGCTAATAAATGAACAAAGCATATAAACAAGCATGGAGAAGAAATACTTTTAAAAAAGTGGGCAAAGCACTAAAATTACCCAGGACATGCAGCCCTCAGAATCTTTTAAAACTTGAAATGCTTCACCGTACTTTAAACTTTCATAACTTGTTGAAGAAATAGAGCTATTAAGAAGCAAAAGAAATCACAGGCCACTGTGCTAAAAAAATTGTTTTCAGTTCATAATATGACTGTCAGTATTCTGATCTTCTAAAATGTAAAATGTAAAGTTTCTAACATGGAAATTTTATTAATTTTTCATTTCAACATAAATGGATGTTAAAATGAGATACAAAAATGATTAAGATACATATTTCAAGGTTAGTTTAATAAGAACATGCTAAAATTTCAGGATATTATGGCCAACACTAATTAAGCTTAAAAAACCTTTTCTTCCAAAAGTAAAAGCATTATCACTCATCCCCATGGTTTAAGACTATTTTAAAATACAAGAATACATTTCCACAAAGACCCTCTGAATGGAACAAATACAGTATTTACAACTATCTTGCAGTGTATTTTTCTTTTCTGAATCAAATCTTACAGGTAACCAAGGAAAAAACTAAACACTCAAAAGAATTCACGTGCCTTCATGTTTGTGTGGGCCCTATGCAAGTCCAACTGATTGGAGTTCCAGCTATCATTGAAAAGCTTTGAAATACATATACATATCATAATAAGAGAAGAAATTTGGCACACTCAGGACTTTTTGAGCACCTTTCAAGAACTAAATTCTGCAAGGAGATAAACATTTTTACACAGGGAACTTTCCCCAGTGTATTTTCACATTTATTTTCAACTTTCTATTAATAAACCTTTTCCAACATAAACGTTGATGAGGGAGGGGAACATCAATCCATCCCACTCATACCAATTTGATGTGAGAGCTGCTAAGAGTTGCCTAGAGCCTAGAAACAGTTTGCAGGTCAGTAGGAGTGAACCTGAAGTACAGCACAAGGGAATTCCAGCCACTGCAGCCAGGATGTCACCTCTACGGAAGGCCCAACTTAAATGCCTCTATGCAAATGCACGCAGCCTGGGCAAAAAGCAACTGGAGTTAGAGATGTGCAAATGTCTGCAAGGCTGTGACCTTACTGCCATCACTGGCAGTAAATGTTGGGATGGCTACTATGACTGCAGTATTGGATTGAAAGGATACAGGCTCTTTAACAAGGACAGGCAGGGGAGACAAGGAGGAGGTGTTGCTCTCTATGTCAATGACCAGCTGGAGGAGGTGGAGCTCCCCTGGGGATGACAGTGAACTTACGTGTAAGGATTAAAGGGAGGGCAGGAACAAGTGACATCATGGTGGCAGTCTGCTATAGGCCACCCAACCAGGAAGCCCAAGGAGGTGATCTGTGACAGCCAACATGCTGCCAGCTAAGGGCAAATCTTGCAGAACAGATCTGGTGGCCTACAATTGGGTTACAAGAGGTGGTGGATGAGGGAAGACTGGCATCATCTACCTGGACTTTTGCAGAGCATTTGCACTGTCCCACATGACATCCTTGTATCTAAACTGGAGAGACATGGATTTGACAGGCAAACCACTTGGAGGATAATGAACTGGCTGGACAGTCATAGTCAAGGAATTGTGGTCAACAGGTCAGTGTCCAAGTGGAGACCAGTGGTGTTCCTCAGGTGTCAGTACTGGACTGGCGCTTCTTAACATTTTTGTTGGCAACAAGGACAGTGGTATTAGTGCAGCCTTCATTAAGCCTGCTGATGACACCAACCTGTGCGGTGTAGTTGACATGCTGGAGGGAAGGGATGCCATCCAGAAGGACCTGGACAGGCTTGAGAGGTGGGTCTGTGCAAACATGAAGTTCAACAATGACAAGTGCAAGGTCTTGCATCTGGGTTAGGGCAATCCTATGTACAAGTCTAGGTTGGGCTGATAATGGATTGAGAGCAGCTCTGGGGAGAAAGAACTGGGGCTGTTGACTGATGAGAACTCCTGCATGACCCAGCAATGAGCACTTGCAGCATGGAAAGCCAACTGCATCCTGGGCGACATCAAAAGAAGTGTCAAGGGAGGTTATTCTCCCCCTCTGCACTGTGACATCCTGCCTGGAGTACTCTGTTCATCTCTGGTATCCTTAACATAAGGACATGTACTTGATGATCTGAGTCCAGAGCAGAGCCACAAGATGATCAGAGGGCTGGAGAATTCTCCTGTGAAGACAGGCTGAGAGCTGAGTCTGTTCAGCCTGGAGAACAGAAAGCTCTGGGGAAACTTTAGAGCACCTTCCAGTACATAAAGAGGGTACAAAAAAAGAGCTGGAGAAGGAATGCAGTCATCAGCCTAGGGGGAATGGCTTCAAATTGAAGGAGAGTAGGTTTAGGTTAGGTATTAGGAAGAAATTCTTCCCTGTGAGGGTGGTGAGGCACTGGAACAGGCTGCCTGTATATATTGTGGATGCCTGATCCCTGGAAGTTTTGGAGGCCAGTTTTGATGAGGCTCTGAGCAACCTGGTGAGGTCAAAGGTGTCCCTGCCCATGGCAAGAGGGGTGGAATTAGATGATCTCTTAAGGTCCTTTCCAACCTAAACAATTCTATGATTCTATGCGAGGAACATATTAGTTTATTTTCAAAGTATTCTGATCACAATTTACAAAGCTTTCCTGTCATTTTCCTCTATCATCTTCCTGATGCAGGTGACTGAGGAGCCATCAAGGAGAGGTTCTTGGCTGGATCCGATACTTACTATACAAGGAGGAACTAGTTGGGAATGTGAAGGTTGGGGCCTTGGCTGAAATGACCTTACAATGGTGAAATTTGAGATCTTGAGACAGACCGTGGCAGAAATCAGTAACATAGCCCTGCATTTCTGGAGAGCAGACTTTAACCTTTTTAGGGATCTGCTTGGAAGAGTTCAATGGGATACAGCCCTGGAGAGGAAAGGGCACCAGGTGAGCTGGTTGATACAGAATCATGTAGGCTGGAAAAGACCTCTGAGATCATTGAGTCCAACCTTTCAAGGACCATCTTCTTTAAGCTCAAGAACCGTCCATCCTAAGAACTAGAAAATCAAGCAAAGGCAGCATGAAGCCTGCATGGATGAACGAGCTTCTGACCCAACCTGCATGTGAAGACAAAGTGTTTGAGTGAAAGCAGGGGTAAACATGAGCCAGCAGGGTGTTCTTGTGCCAATCACCCTGGCCCACTGTGATACACTGGGAAAAGCACTGCCAGCAGGGCAAGGAAGGTGATCCTTCCCCTCCATTCAGCACTAGCAAGACACCCCTGGGGTGCTGGGTTCACTTGTGGGCTCCCCAGTACCTGAGAGACAGGGGCATTCTGGAGCAAGTCCAGTGAGAGGCCACAAAGATTGCACCACCTGATTTATGTGGAGAGGCTGAGAGCTGGCACTGTTCTGCTTGGAGAAGGCTACAGAGCAATCTCATCAGTTGTATAAATACTCAATGGGAGGGAATTAAGAAGATGCAGCAAGACCCCTCTCAGGGGTGCCTGCTGAAAGGGTAAAAGTTTATGGGTATAAACTGAAATAAATAAAATTCCATCTGAATATGGAGTATGTTCAGATGGAATTGAAGGACATGGTCATCACACACAAAAAAAATTGATAAACTGTCACTTGTTTTACAGTGAGGGTGGTTGAAAACAGGAGCAGGTTGACCCGAGTGGCTGTGCAGTATATATCCCTAGTGATACTCAAAATGTGCCTGGATATGGTCCTGGGCAATCTGCTCCAGCTGCCCATGCTTTGAGTATGGGGACTGGAAGAGACTATCTCAAGAGGTTCTTCTGTTGTCAAGGACTTTTATTCTGTTGTGGCTATAACCAGGCTAACATACAATTTTAAAGCAAGCTTTAGTATGTTTCACCTACTCCAGTTATACTGTTCTTTTCTTACAAAATCCAACTATAATCATACTTCCTTAGGGGATTTGCATGAAAGGTTGGTATTTTAACATTCAACAATCAAAAAAAAAAAGATGTTCAGGGCATGTATTTTTTAAGAGTTTTTCAACTCTGTATTAATTTATATTAATCAACATGTTTGTTAAACTAACTTGAAAATGTCTGTTGAACATTACCAATGTTTGATGTTTACCCACAGGAGCTCAGACCACAAGTTATTATGCATCAGCAAATGGCAGTCCAGCTGTGGACTGGCAGACAAGCTCTGACAGCTCTTGCTTTTACAGTTTAAGACATCAGAGTAAGTCCCCAGTTAGTTCTATTCTCCACAATTATCTTTCTTACAGAAAAGTCAGTAGAAAGGCACACCTATCTGCATATCAACTGCTTCAGGGAAAAAACTTCAGTATTAAATCTCTTTGTTAAAGATGATAGTTTTCATTTCAGTAGACAAACACAGTTTTTCCTTTGAAAATTCACGGATATTTTTTCCTAAAAAACTTGAATACAAAAGCATGATCTTATTTCAGAAAGGATAGCTAAGCATCATTTATCCATTTTTTTTCTACTCTTAAAAAAAACATTATGGGATCCAGCTCAGTAGCAGAAAAGAATCAAGAGCCTTTAATGTTTTTCTAAGATAAAAAGGCATACAGTTTTGAACCAGAAAATAAAATGTGAAAGTACTTTCCATGCGACAAATGTTGTAAAAAAACATTCATTATTATAAGGAGAGAAAAAAAGCTATGAATGTGTACAGTCTCAAATTTTAGTATGGCCAAACCCCTTCCCCTACCAACAATGTATTACCTTTTACATGCAAAAACAGTTTTAAAGTTAACTGCAGACCATCTGTAAATTACACAAAATAGCCAGCTATTTGATTAGATTGACTTACTCCACAGTGAAGTCTAAAAAAAAAAAAGTGTCAGAATTAAATCTGTTACTTCTGCTACACACATAGATACAGATTGATAAATTAATTAAAAATCTTTAGGTTTTACCATGGAAGAACATTTTCAAAGAATATGATGATCAACAGATATAAAACTTCTGTATTAAGTTTTCTAAAAAAAAAGCAGCAACAACACTTTTTTAAATTAGAAGGAAACTGATTACTAATTTATAGATTCTTGGTATGGGTTCTCTAACTTGCTTTTATATTTGCATATAAACCGGTAACAACAGAAAACTAACAGAAACCTTGTCCTGGCTATTAATTTACTTATTTGTGGAATGTCAAAATTTCAGTTCCTTGCATCTCCTTGTCTCAAGTTTTACAATCACAGATTGGCTGAAAGGTTTCAGTTGTTGTACAGTTTTTCCTGAACGTAAGCAACTTGATTTTGTAGTACAATTGCTTAAATTACTTGAACTACAATATCTTAGTTTAAAATATCATCTTGCCAATAATAAACCATTTAAATAGGATTGGTTGGTTTTTGTCTGTGGAATAGTATCCCACAGAAGGACATAGATATTAAAAAAAATTGTCAGCATACAGATCACAAGTATTCATTCAAATACTGGGATCAGCAGCAACTAAGCTACCAAAGCAACTGGGATGTGTATCCTTGTGTAAGTTTGTCACGTGTACGATATAGAGGACACAGCTACTCACAAGTTAGTACCACAAAATTTTCTGTAAAACTGGCCATTAATGCTAATACTTGTTTTGGAAGCAGATGACATTAAAGGCACTCCAGGAAAAGTCAGTATAAGCCCTCTAGAAAGAATTTCTTAGAAGCTAATCTTCCTGAACGACGAACATCCCAGTAGCTGATACCAACCTCTCAGAATGCCAAAAATCCAGCTATTCCTAAGCCTGACTGACCCACTGTACATCACACAATGTACATCACATTCAGGTACTTCCAGAGAAACTCCCCCCAAACTCAGAAACATTTTAAGCAGCATTAAAATATGAGACAATAGTAGATACCAAAAGGTTTTTACAGGGGATGTTACAATTAATTCCAAAACTTGGAAGTCAGAAGAACAATACACATAAAACAAATGTAAACACTGACAAGCTTGTGCACAGCAGGGTCTCTGCTCCTACATAAAAAGGATTTCAAACTTGAAATCATTCCTTCTTAGTTTCTTCAGAAGGAGCAACAGTTTTGATGATAATATTTTCTCTTGTACTAATTCATTATACTCTTAAGAGAAACAGAATTATCATTTTCCAAAGTGTTCCTTCTTATACTGAACTGAGGCCTCAGTCTGGCCACTTTCAAAGTAAATATGTTTTTTTCTTACAGTAGGAAAAGATGCTCACACCTTTAACATGTTTCCCATAAAAAACTGTCAGCATTCATCACGTGCAGGAGGAATACAGAAAAACAGCCAAAAGAAGCAATCAATACTAAAATTGCTGTTATGATTCTCATAACAAGAGGCAGGGAAAATGTGCAGAACATCTTCCCATCTTACTATTTCTCATTTTCAACTGTCACAATATAGGTTCTGCTGCCATGCAGACAGACCTCAGCCAGCTGGAAAAATGAGCAAACAGGAATCTCACGAAGTTCATCAAACGAAATGCAAAGGCCTGCACTTGGGGAGCAACAACCCAGGAAACAGTACACAGGGAGGGGGTAGGTGTGGAGACAGGTGACTGAATGGAAAGCAGCTTGGCAGGGAATGACCTGGGCTCCAGCTTGACAAAAAGCTGAACATGAGCCAGCAGGGTGTTCTTGGGCCAATCACCCTGGCCCACTGTGATACACTGGGAAAAGCACTGCCAGCAGGGCAAGAAGGTGATCCTTCCCCTCCACTCAGCACTGGCAAGACACCCCTGGGGTGCTGGGTTCACTTGTGGGCTCCCCAGTACCTGAGAAACAGGGGCATTCTGGAGCAAGTCCAGTGAGAGGCCACAAACGTGATGCAGGATCGCAGCACCTGATTTATGTGGACAGGCTGAGAGCTGGGGCTGTTCAGCCTGGAGAAGTTCCTCTTCCTGCAGAAGAGAAGGCTCCACAGCAATTTTATCAATATGCATAAATACCCAGTGGGAGGGAATGAAGAAGGTGGAGCAAGACCCTTCTCAGTGTGCCCACTGAAAGGAGAAGAGGCAATGGCCACAAACTGAAGCATAGGCAATTTCCAAATATAAGAAATTTTGTTTTAAAAATAGGGGCTATCAAACCGCAGAATAGGTTTTCCAGGAAAGCTGTAGAGCCTCCATCCTTTGAGATGCTCAAAACCTAACTGGACACAGTCCCAAGCAACCTGCTCTCGATGACCCTCACTTGAGCAAGTGGGTTGGACCAGAGAACCTGCAGAGATGCCATCCAAATTCAACTATTCTGTGATTCTGTGCAAGAGTTCAGCTCATGCTCTGAAATGAACCTACCTTTTCAGGGATTATAATATTTCATTACTTTCCAATATTCTGTATTTTGACATTTCTAAATATGACCTTTTATTCCTCAGCATCAGAATTTATGTTTACAATTTGTACTCTTCAAAAGGAAGTACTACAAAGAGTTAGTCTCAGCAAGAACTGGTATGAGCCACTGCATGACCAATGACAAGGCTGTAGGAAGGTATGTGATATATGCTATTTGTGTTGACACTCCAAAGGCATTTCACATGGAAAACTCCAACAGAAGTGTTTAATATTTCTACTCTTTTAAACATTTACTAGATTGTTCATAAAGTTTTAAATAGATGTAAAAACTTGTTCCCATTACTGCCTGTTGATAGTTGCTATTTGAATTCACTAAATTTTGCAAATTTTCCACTATTACAGGGCATCTGAACACCAAATTTGAATCTTTCTAATAGCTGCCATTTTTCAAAACCACACCCCAACTTCACAGTAAAACTATCCATTCTCATTTGCTCATTTACTGACAGCCTCCTCTGACAACAGCATTTTCAATTACCATTCTACTTGTTGCCAGATGAAACATTTTTAGGAGATATTCTTTAATTTATAAGCTGCTCCTGAATGCTTTCCATAAAAATGAAAAGACGTTTGGCAGAATAAAAGCAGTTACCCTCATCAGACTATCTTCCCACCAAAACTTCCAAAGGCATCCACAACAGCGAGTTATCTAAGTTAACTTTTAACTTCAAAATCTGCATCTAAAATTTGACTAAGAACTTAAATTTCTACTAGATGAAGTTTAATCTCTGACCTCAAAAAGAAAGAACTTAACAGCCCATTCTTTCTACTGCTCCACATTCCTAGTGCTGTAACATCTTGCTAAGCAAGATTAAACTGTTCATATTAAGCTTAAATTCAACTCAGACTTCATTAAACAACTTAATAGAAACTAGTGTTCCAAATAAAGGTGCTTGAGATAAAACACCAAAGATAAAGAATCTCTGTCATTCAAGTGATAAGCAATGATACTATGAAAAAGGTTTTAAAACAACAATGACATTTAATTACATGAATGCATAATCTCAACAGGAATAAAGAGAACTTAAAAGAACTTCTTATGAAAGATATGTTCAAGAACTAGACAACAAAGGGAAAAACCACAGCTAAGGCTGAGATCCTGTTAATTTACTAGTAATCAGTTCCAAGTGTTCTTCAAAACCAACAAAACAAAGATTTAGAATCTGGAAACAACATTAAAAGAAGTTTATCCATCTAAATGAGGAGAAACACACAAGTCTTTCTACTCACTTGCCATTATCAAGGTACTGTTGATAATGGCAGTAGGAAGAACAGAAAAGAAAAACATCATCATACTGTGTTAATTGATGACAGCCCAACAAAGAACAAACATAACGGTAATGTAGGCTGCAATTTTTGTAAGCTTTAGGTGTAAATATTGTGCTCTAGAGACAAAAGGAACAAGTTGTCCATGAGAAAATTTATATATAAGAAAAATATTGATAAAATACGTGTATTTGTGTTCACTTAACAGATACATTACACTTTGAAAAACAGAAATCTAAATAAAGTAAGCTAAGTTTTGCAGTTTTCTACTATGGATTTTTTTTCTATTTTAAAGCAGGATAATATATATTATTGGTTGATATCAACAAAATAAAGCAACGTATATGCAGGAATCCACCATTATTATGTCCAATGCACAGTGCTTAGACAAATATATTTGTCATATTTTCAACTAAAACATCTGAAGGATGACTTTCAAAATAAAATGCCAGTTTTATAAACAGGGTTTTTTTATATAAAGCAAAATAACATGTGAAAACAGTTAAGCTATAGTGAATCACATGATTGGAATTCATAACTTACTTAGGGGTTGAGGGACCTCTTGGCCATGTTCCATCCTCATTCTTCTGTTCTATCACCAGGACCTACCACAAAAACTGTAATAAGGAAACTGAAATACCAGTAGATTGTTCTCTGTTCCATCTCTTTCATGGATTTGCTGACATGTGATTGAGACAGAAAAGACTTAATGTTTAAACTACTATTCACTGACATTCAAGAGTATTCCACCATTCAATCACACTGCACCTTTCTCTCTTCTCTTCCCCCCCACCCTCCATCTTAATTTGTGCAGCTTTGGGCAAGCCACTTAATGTTTTTATTCCTCTACAATCCTTGGATAAAATGGCAAGCCACTTACCTTCCAAAGAGGTCAGAAGATGACCTGCAATGCTTAAACAGGACCTATGAATCTACAGAAATCACATATTCATACAACAGCCCTGTTAAGGAAGGGATGGATATTCCTGAAGGAATTTTGCCTCACACAGACCAATGGGGAAAAAACACAAAACCACCCAAACAAAACTATTTTCTGCCTTGATAGCCTTAAAATCATACCTATCTGGTTACTTCTGTGTATTTTACAGAAGTATTTATCTAGTATTATTTTCTCAGTGGGACAGTTGGCTAATGAAATTAATTTGATTCAAGTTGTTATTGGTAGGAAACAGAGTAGGGAACACTCAGTCCCAAACACAGGCATTGGATGCCATTTGAAACCTGTTTGGGTATTTGCGGTATCTGCCCTACGCTGGCAGATATGACACGAGACCTACAAACAGCTCATGCCTTTCTGGATTGACAGCTAAGACAGCCAGATCCGGGAAATGGCAACCCGACTTCAATATTTAAACACAATCCAACTCCTGATTTCTAATGCAACTAATTCTGCACAGCTGCACACTGATGTTTCAAGACTCTAACTGCCATGCTGTGTCTGTATGCATCTACATAATGACACAAATTCACGTATGTTCTAATGCTCAAACCTTATGTGCTGCCACTTGAAGATGTGATCACATTTTCAGTCTGAATACAAGAGGTCATGACATTGGAAGCAAGCTTTCTATCATGACCAACTTTCTATACTGAAAAGAATACTCTGCTATCTTTGGTCTTTTAAGACAGATTTTGCCATACTTCCTTGACTGGCTCTCAGAGACTCTTAAATAGAATGTAGATTTCGACTTAAAAGTTCAATGAAAACCCTAAAGGCTTGCTTCAGACATCAACTGATAAATTCAAAGCATTAAGTTACTTAATCCCATACACAGTAAAAAATAACTATTAGGTTAGACTGCAATAGTCAGAATAACTACTATTAGATTAGGAAGATCAGCAAGAAAAATAACAACTATGTGTGTGTCAGCAAGTGCAACTGACCGAACATATATGGCCTACCATGACATTTAACATTTTCATAAACCATGGTTAAACCCTGCTTTAAATCATATTTGTTTTGCTCAAAGTACAGATGTCACCTAGAGATCTTTTCATGGCTTTATTAGACCATGCTTTCTTCATGGTTAATGTTTCACTGGGATAGAGCAATTTGCAAGTTACATCTTTGACGCAAATCTTTTATGGGAGATGTGGGCTCTTCCACCAGGACTTCTGCATTGTTAAAATTACCTGTGTGAGGGTTTAAGTATATGCAGCATGAAGCTAAAGGGCGGAATAGTTCAAGCAGTTATTTTGGTGCACTGATTACTTACCTTCCATGTCATAAAAGAAAACCAAAACACAGCATAAATATTGCTGGTAAGGAGGTTAGTCAAGTATTTCAAGGCAAAAGGAAATATTTTAATATAATCTCCCCTACAATTACTTCCACTAAATTTTATCCATTCATATTTGCAGCATGACAGCATGAACTACAGCTGCTGAAAAAAATATTCAACTCTATCTGAAGACTAAAGAATAAACATAATAATCGAAAGTTACTCTATCAGTGAAATTGCTCAATCTGTTCGCATTTGTATTTGTGTTGTTTAACATTCAGTATTTGCTCTTTATACTCATCTGGAAAGGTAAAAAAATTATCTTGTGAGAAATTCTCCGATAAAGTCATGATTTTAAGTGATAATACAGTTCGTGTTAAAGCAGGTTTACAAACTCTCCTGTCTCTGTCATTCTTATCTAAAATATTTTCATCTTTTCTTACTTTATTTCTGAAATCTGAACAGTGAAATCTCGGTAGAAGACATTATTGTTTTAGAGTACCTAAAAAATTCTTCAAATTTTGGGTTTCATTATAGGAACATACCCCAGATTCTAGCAATAATTTTTTATTACAGGTTTTACTAAAGTCATGTCAGCAATTTTTTAAGATTTGGTAGATTTAAAATTGAAATTTTAAAGCAAATTTCAAATTTTATTTTTAGCTCACCAGCAGAGTTAAACTAATCTTTAACACTGAAAATACAAAGACTACAAATTCAACAAATTTGTTTATAAAATCCTCTATCCCTAACACAAGCTATTAGGAGGCAATTTGAATTTAAAAAAGAAGAAAGAATAACTGGGTACAGCTACATTTTCATGAGCAAAAAAATAAATGTATACAAAAGCAGAAATAATATTTCACTGTACCTGTCCCTGGTATAAACCAGCATCCTGTATGGTACTGTCTGGTTTATTCAGAGGTTCAAAAGTATTACTCATATATTTGTTCCACAGTCTGGTCTCTTTTTCACCTGGAATATTGAAGATTTTTCTTATCTCCTTTTCAATTGTATCTGTTTTGTAAAGGAGAGAGCACAAATTTTAGCATTTCAATACACGAACAGTATAAGGCCAAATAAAGCATCAGAATTCATCTCCTCATAATCAAAATATGAATGAAATTGTAAAAATTGACATGCAATTGCATCATGTTGTAGGACATGGAGGAAATTGCTAGCTCACTTGCCTTTAAAATGGAAACTGTTGCATGACTACCTTATTGCCTCCTGAAATATCTGTCACTAGTGGGGTTCCACAGGGCTCCATCTTGGGCCCTGAGCTCTTCAACAGCTTCATAAATTACTTGGATGCTGGACTGGAAGGGATACTAAGCAAGTTTGGAGGTGACACAAAACTAGGAGGAACTGCTGATTCCCTCGAAGGCAGGGAGACCTCAACTAATCAGAGGGCTGGGCAATCACCAACCATATGAAGGTCAATAAGGGAAAGTGATGGATTCTGCACCTGGGATGGGGCAACCCTGGATGTTTGTACAGACTGGGGAATGAGATGCTGGAAAGCAGTGCCAGGGAAAGGGCCCTGGGGGTCCTGGTCAGTGGCAAGTTGAATCTGAGTCAGCAGTGCCCTGGCAGCCAGGAGGGCCAACCCTGTCCTGGGGGGCATCAGGCACAGCATCGCCTGCCGGGTGAGGGAGGGGATTGTCCCACTCTGCTCTGCACTGGGGCGGCCTCACCTTGGATATTTGGGGCAGTTTTGGGTGCCACACTGTAAGAAACACATTAAGCTCTTCGAGAGAGTCCACAGGAGAGTGAAGGGCCTTGAGGGGAAGCCGAATGAGGAGTGGCTGAGGTTACTCGGTCTGTTCAGCCTGGAGAAGGGGAGACTGAGGGGAGACCTCATTGCAGTTACAACTTTCTTGTCAGGGGAAGAGAAGGAGTAGGCACTGCTCTCTTCTCTGTGGTAACCAGTGATAGAACCTGAGGGAATGGCCAGAAGTTGTGTCACAGGAGGTTTAGATTGGATATTAGAAAGAGGCTCTTCCCCCAGAGGGTGGTTGGGCACTGGAACAGGCTCCCCAGGGAAGTGGTCACAGCACCAAGCCTGACAAAGTTCAAGAAATGTTTGGATGATACCCTCAGGCACATGATGTGACTCTTGGGGATGGTCCTGTGCAGGGCTAAGGATATTCAGCATATTCTGTGATTCTTAGCAAAGCAGACCAAATAAAGACAAGCTAATAAGTAACAGAAGACAGGAGCCACCTGAGTATCCATCTATTCATTCCTCAGAGTGTGCTAACAGAGGAGTGTGGGTAGATAGTAAATTACGAGAAGTGAGACAAGTGTTGGGAGTGCAAGACAATCTGTTTCTTTCCTTATATCAAACCCTTTCCAATTTTTACTTTTCTGCTACCCGTATCACAGTGCAACTTGCATGAACCACAACATATGTGCATAAAGTTTAATTTACATGTTCACAGAAATTAATGATTACTCTGCAAAACTGAAGTACATAAATTTATTTTAGAAGGCAGATGAAAGATTTTATGTCTCTGAAAGATTTAATGTAAGGTCTACCAGCTCCTTACTCTACTTGACAGAAATATAACCAGTGTTACATAGTTTTAAAGTACAATAACTTGTCTACAACTGAAACTTAAGAATTTCTTAATTAACACTATTCTCCTTACACAAAAGTAGAGTTTATAAAAGAGCTACTTTTTCTTAACAAATATGTACAGTGCTGTAATATAGCAATCTCACTTAACTGGTTTTTTTTTTAATTGGTACATTCATAAAGCTCCATGGCAGCTACATCTCGTAATAGAAAAGGAAACAGGAGTCAAGACATGTACACTTTATTCCTGATGATCACTGTAAGCACAATTATAAAAATGGGCACTCTAAGCCCTCTGAAAGACATTCCTCTGAAGTCTAAGGATAAAACACCAGCATGTCAGCTCCCTTTGCTCCCTTCTACTTAATTTATGTGAAATATAAAAAGTCAAATTAAGATCTGAAACTTTGAAGTACCTTGTAAAAATCCAGCCATTGACTTGTGAAATGCATGACAACTAGCCAATATAACATTTGTAGATATTGTAGGCAACTGAATACTTCTTTCTCTACTAGTTAACACACATTTTAGTTTGAAAGCAAGTGTTAAACTGGATCATCTGTTTCTGTAACAGAGGCAACACGTAGGCAATGTGTTGGCTATCAATGTAGGCTATCAACAAGGCAACTGACTGTTATTTGATTTGTTGACTTTCAAAAAAAAAAAAGTTATGTATTGTCTGTATCAATTTTCAACCAATGAATTGAAAACATTAAATTTGAATGTAAGAATGAATCTAGTCAGCAACAATCTTGTAAAAAAAAGGTAGGAAATCCAAATTTATCAATGGCTTTCACTAAAAGAATGTACAAAATACAAGTTTTCATTCTTATTAATGCAGTAACAATTAATTATCTGAGCATTGTAGCTTGTATTTTTCACAAGGTCTAAGTTAACATTTATTTTGTTAACTTTTAACATTCCAGCTTCACTGACAGAACTGTTAAAAGACAGGAAGCATCAATCCTATTAGATGACTACACATTATTTCCAAGCCTCTGCGAAGAGCATGTTCCACTTTACTATTATGCCAATTTTGAGACTGTGAAAATAAGTTTTTTTTACATAGTTCCATGAACATAACCATTGCACGCTTTGCAATTCTTCCTTCTATCCCCAGCAAGTACTACTGGAGTGCTGGCTTATGATCTAAAGTAAAAGCACCTGTCCCAACATAAATGAAAACATATTAAATAGGTATGGTCTGAGGCACAGTGCGTATGGCGTTCTCCTCTAGAAGAATCATACAATCGTTAAGGTTGAAAAAGACCTCCAAGTTCAAGTCTGACCTTTGACGGAACACCAGCAGATTAAATAAACCATAGCATTTAAGTGCCACGTCCAGCCATTTCTTTAACACTTCCAGGGATGGCAACTCCACCACTGCCCTGGGGAGCTGGAAGTTATATTCACACAATGTATGAAATATAAGTATTAGGATGATGTCCAAAAGAGACACAAAGAACTGCCCTTTAAAGATCCCTTTCAGTCCCTCAGCTATATACCCACAATTTGAGACAATTCAACTTGAGAGTTAAATGTTATGGATCCCATACAGGTTGTATATTGTTAAAAATTAGATAGCTCATCCATAAAAACAGCTGCATGCTTTAAGTACTATTTTGAAAAACTACCTGAAAGAGTCTTGATGAGATGCTGGAGAAGTTCAGTGGGTCCTAATATAAGCATACCCTGGCTCCTAAAGATTAGTGTTATCACAAACACTGGTTAAAGAAAATTCTTAGATGTTATTATGTTGAGATATCAATCTGTACTATGAATCAGTAATCCCTCCTTCATAGAAAAGGAAAAGTCTTATCACCAATCCCAGAAAAAATAGTCCTCAAGAATGTAAGTTTTAAATTCTTGTTTTGGCAGCAGAGTAAAGGGAAAGATGAATCAAAGCCATTTACTATGATAACTTGCTAGCAAAAGTCCATTAGATGTGGAGCCACTGGTGTAACCTTCTACGAAGTTTATCAGGTCAGCTTTGGAATTGTTTTATGGCATTGCATACACAACCTGAACTCCTATTCATCCATAACAGAGGCTACAGTCTTTCTGAGATTTTGTGTTTTGTAAAACTCTTACATACTAGCTAATGACTTAACTCTATCATACTTTCACATTATTAAGACTCCTGAATGGATCACTAACTCAGAAGACCTGATGCTCTTTAGGATCAGCAACTCAGCTGAAATGCTGCCTGAACTCCATCTACCATGTAGCTCATTTTCCTTTCTCATTTCCTGCCTTCCCCAAAAGAGTTCTTCATCAATCAGTCTCAAAGTCAATATGCACTGTCTCCAAGGCAAAAGTCCTCAATTGTAGGAGGTTCCCAAGATGGTCCAAAGAACATGTCAGATGTTCCTAGTATCATCCCAAGAGAACAACTGTCTTTATTAGGTCTGCCCTTTGAAATTATTATTTCCTACTTCGTACTTATTTACTGGCATACAGCTTAGCTTAGCTTCTATTTTAGTGGAAAAGCACAGGTATTTCAGCGGTAACACGTATCAGAAGATTGATAGGTGAGTATTATACAGTAATTAGGGTATTTCTCTGTTTTTGTGAATTAAGGAAGGTCTTGTACCGATTTTTTTGAGGGTAGTAAATAATATAACCAATGATGGTGGGTAGAAAAAATAAAACTTCTTGAAAAGACCATAGTATCTTATTTCCACTCACTTCAGTGGGGCTGATACTGACTCTTTTGCACTGCAAGTCTTCTGCAGCAATAATTAAAATGCATCCCTTACTGGAATATACAAGGAAAGGTGAAAAATAATCAAGATTCTGCAAGATCCCTCTTGCATATTATTTATTGATTTAATGAGCATCTCTGCTGTGTTTGATGAATTCCAGAACTACCTTAAATATACTTGGGGTAAGAAGAGGGAGGGGAAAAAAATCACCATCTTATAAATGGGTGATAAGAGGGATCATTTACTTTTTCACTCTTAAAAAATTGGTTGAATTTTTCTAGCTCTACTTCTAAGGTACAAACTCTTTTGGATGTCCTGACTAGAACGGCCCTGCTTTGTACTCTGTACAAGAAGCTTCAGGTTCAGAAAGGACATGTTTTTAAAGGCTTCCAGGAGCATGTCATCCAAATCTCAAAAAAGCAAATAAGGCCAGTGTCTGGAAAGGGGCTGCCAGTGACTTTGACTGCTTCTCATTACCCTTTATGGCAATTTTCTCATTATTGTAATTCTCTCTTTGCCAAGAAAAAATGAATACACCTTCAAGTAAGTCAATCCAAAATGCCCTGCTTCTTATTAGAGAAAGAAAATACCCAAAATTTATCCGTTACCTATAATTTCAGTGATACAATTAAATTCAGTATAGCTGGAAAATAGATTGCATTTGGTCCTAAGGGAAGAATAATGTTAAATTGCTTTTACCAAGTTTCTGGGTTTCCTTAGGGAATAATGAAGTACATCGTCCCATATTAAACCAGATCTCAAAAAGGCCAATTAACATACAACACTTGGAGCTTTGTTCTGAGGAGCAGTTTCACAGTTTTCAAGTTTTTATTCTAATACAAGCAAGCGATTCCTTTTCTAACTTAAAGATTCAAATCTCACTAAGTACAATAACTGTTTCTAATGCAAGCAATCTACAAAGAATTAAAGGGTACCAAGTATAAGTCACTACCCATAATGCAAAAACAAGGAAAACCTAAAAAACTTATATTGCTGTCAACAAATGTAAACCAAGCAATGGTTCGACATAAAGTGCCAAGGGCATAAAGTACCATTTTAACTACACAAATACAGATGATTGAAAGACTCTTATCTCAGATACACATGCACAAATACACCAAAAGACAAGTTTATGTGATCAGCAATATCTTTGCATATGTTGTGATTATTTTCAAAATCACGTATGTTAGTAAAATATACTTCTATATATTTCATATATAAAATATATGGTATTCAAACAATGACGAATGCTGAATGAACAGTCAAAATAACTACGAATAAAGATAAATTAAAGATTTAAAGACAAGCTAAAGGTTTAGAAGAGGGGTCAATTACTGTAAAAGGTTGTGCCTGACCTACCACTTCTCAACCAAAAGAATACTGACTTTGTAGGTCACCTTTAGCCACTAATTTTTGAGTTTTGTAACATACTCTTCATATATATGACTAAAATATGTTGACCAATGGAACACATTAAAAACCATATTTCTTACACACCAAAAGCCACAAAAAATACTATGAAATCCAATAAACAACACCACACCGCTCACTTCCTGAAAAGTCCAAACCTCTAAAGTCAATACAGATGCTTAAATATAACACACAATTATATTCTTAAAATTGTACTAAACCTGCTCAATATTCCAAATTGTTTAGCTTTTAACTTTGACTCAAAGAAAATTACTCCTATCCTTTTTAATTGTCACAATACTCATCTACCATTTTACCTAGAGACTTATTCAGAACTTGCTACCACATACAAGTACCAATCATATATTTTTAAAAATAGTTGTGCATACCTATTGTATCAGCTTTACTAAATCTTCGTGTGACAACATTGTTCATATTTCCATTTTCACAAAGTTTTAATTCTGTTAGATATACTTCTACTTTGCAGTGCTTTACAAACATACCCTGTTCAACAACCTGAAAAACAGAACGGGATCAGGTATCAGTCCAAATATGTTTTCATATACAAACATCTCAAAATATTTTTGAGAACTCTTCAAGAAAATGAAGTTCAGTGACTATAGGACACTTAAGAAATGCCAAAAAAGAGAACTAAAATTCTCCTATAGTTTTTCATAAATACAGTAAACTAGAAAGTAATTTTTTTCCATGATGATGTCTCAGCTGTGTGTAACACCACCACGACTTTCAAAGTGTTAAGTACAATAGAAATGACAAATATGCATCCTTAACCCAAAGATACTCAATCAAAACATAAAAAATACTAAAAGTTATTTTTATTTCAAAACACATTAATTGTATACTACTTCCTCAGAACATAAAGAACTAGTTTTCACAGTTAAAGAATGATTACCCAAAATAGAATCTAATAAAATCAGGATATCACATTTTTAAACAAAACCTACAAATCTTCCACTTACATACCAATAATAAATACCTTCATTTGAGTTTTATCTGCTCATTCCAGTTGTTTACCATATGTTCATTCTTGTAACACTTATTACAAAATAGTTAAGTATACAGGATGTTTTTTTAAATAAAAGTAAAATGTAGAAAAAAAAATTCAGGGTCACCTCTTAAATGTTTTTTCCTTTGATCTTCCAAAGTGTAACTGCAGTATACTTAGTCATGTAGACTGTTCCAAAAATAACCATCAGCCTGATATGTGATACATTTGACAAATACGGTTGAAAAAAAAAAGCCCCCAGCTAATTGCTAGGACAGATCTGCTATCTGCTGTACAAATGTAACTTGTATGCATGTGCCACAGGGAAAAAAAGAAGAAATTACTCAATTATTTCATTGCTTGTCTTAGTTTTAAGGACTGTCAAAAATTACATTTAAATAAAAATGCATCTTAATTTGAGCAGCTTAGTTCTCAGCTACTAGAGTAACAACAAAATATCTGCAGTAAACAAAATTGTGCTGTATGGCTACAACATTTCCAATAATAAAAACAGACACTGTGTGGTAGCATTACCACATCCTACTACAAAAAGCTGTAAGATTATTTGACATAGATCAAGTACAATATTTTATCAATTAAAAATTTGGATCCACATTTCAAAAACAGTTCATGTAACAAAGGGGATGAAAAAAAAGTATAATTGCATCTTTATGAAAAAAAAACCCATAAAGGCAGACAGGAAAAAGAATCATGAATGACAAAAGCATCAGAAAGAAAAATGCTGGAATACTGCTTCTCAGAGCATAACTACTGTTCATGTTGGCAGAAAATAATGAAGTTAGGCCAGTTTACCTGGCCACTCACTATACTCCATGTGTATCTCTAGTTAGTTCCTTCCAAGTACAAGTGAAGTTACTCTAATTTCACTTTTCTTTCTTTCAACTTTTACCCTAAATTGAAAAAATTATAGAACTTCTGCTTGACCATGATGATGGAAGAGTATTCATTTTGCTGAAATCCATGTTCAGGAAAAACAGTAACAAGTTGATAACAGATATATCTTTAAACAAGGATTGTTATTTTATTGGATTTTAACTCTTAGAGAACTAGAGAAAAAGAGACATTCCAGGGATGTCTCTTAAAAAAAAAAAACCCAACTATTTTATTGTATTAATGTTAAAAAAATCACTGATCAAATGAATCTCGAAGACACAACATTTCTTCTACAGCTGTATATGGCATTTGTTTGAAAAGAGTGGACTTCAAGTAAGAGTCAGCATGCATGCAGTTACACTGTATTCATGTCATTGGAAGGAAAAAAAAGTTGTATTACACCAGAAGTTGTAAAATTAAATTCTAATCCTAATATTCCTTCAGCAGTTTTGAAGAAATTGAAATAAAGGCTGCTATAACTGAAAAAATATACTCTAATGATCAATATAGAAATGGTAAACATAACAAAAAAAACCCCCTTTAAGTAATTCAGTCCCGTGAGGATGGACCTGTAATCACTAACCTGAAGATCATAAGAAATACTAAGAAAATCTTAAGAAATAATAGAAACAATAAACTAGCAAAATGTCACCGTAAAAAGGGTGGTATGTACTGGAGCAAACACAAACAAATCTAAAGATATTAATTTTTAAATATCTCATTCCAGAGCAGGGCCATAATATCCACCATACCATGGACTACTACTTGTGTTGAGGTAAGCTTTCAGCTTAAAGAAATAACCCCCTTAGCAAGCCGCTGAGCAGAGAAGATTGTGCTTACCAGGAAAGAAACTACCAATTACTCTGCCAGTGTTAACATTCTTAGAGATAGGCTTTTCACTAATAGAGTCAACACAGTTCTATTTACTTAATTACAAAATTGTTTTAATTAACAGACTTACAAGCTTCTCAAGCAAATTCTTCTTGAGCTCTTAAGAGGACTTACTTCCAAAAAAAGAACGTATTATACCTTTGGCATCCCCTTTTCTCAATATTAAACCCTTAAGCCTCTAAAATCTGAATAAAAATTAGGTATCAATAAGCAACTAAAGCAAGAGTTGTCTGTATGATTATGATACATCAGGACTTATAATCTGCTCATAAATTCTTGTGCAACTCCTGCATATCTGTAGGACTATATCTGAATCATATTCATCCCAGCAAGTAATTAAAGAGTACCTTGCGTGCTATTGGCTCTTGACCTTCCATCAGTGTGTACCAGCTAACTAGCCTGTTCCAGCCTTCAGTTGGCAAAAGGATGTAGTCCAGCTCATCAATAAGATGTTCCTTCAGAGACTGAGAATCACCATCTATAAGAGAAAGACATTTTTACTTCAATACTGCAATTCTGTACTTGAGTTTTTAATGTAACATTTTTCATACAAAGAGCAAACTTAGTCATAGTTATGTTACCAGTACTATGGTGTTCAAAGTGGAAGTCTTCTGAAATGATTCAGAACTATCTAGTTCATGCCTAGCACACCTGCTACAGGTAGCAATCCTACATTGAGGAACCCAAGTGGCACCCTTACATCCTCATGCAATTATAAACACCTAATTTGTTATCACACACAATCCTAGCTTTCAGAGAAACCAACTCATTTCTCCCACCCACTTCACACGTTCCCACATCATCACAGATAACTCCAGAACTGAAATGCACAAATGAGTTGTTACTGTAGAGCCAAAACACAGTCTGAAGTCATTCACCCATGTCAGACTAGGAAAATAGCATGGTACAACTCTCCTACTTAAAGGATCCTATGTGCTCTGGAAACACAGTCACAACAAAATTGTTCACAGTGACAGCAAGATGAAGCACTTGAAAGAAGCGCAATCTGGGAATCAAGCTTTTAGCTTTGGTTCAATCCATACAGTAGCAAAACAGAAGCTACCTTTTAGGTATAAGAGGTGATGGCAAATGTGAGCCAGTGTGAGCGTTGGACAGTTAGGGTAGCTGTCTTTTCATCTCTAAGTAACCAACTACAGGTCAGCAAACATCCCACTGTAACAGGGAGCACAATGTAGGGAGAAATAGCCAAGTGCATCTTCAGGTTCACATACTGGATGGTTACAGGCTCTTCAAGGGGGATAGGCAGGGCAGAAGAGGTGACACTGTGTGTAATAGAAGGGTTAGATGGTATGGAGCTTCACAGCTGGCAATGGCACAGGTGAGAGACTCTGAGTAGGAATCAAAGGGCAAACAAATAATGTGGATATCATCATGGAGTCTACTACAGACCTCTCAGACAAGACAATGACATAGACAATTTATTCTTTGAGGAACTAACAGACACTTCCAAATCAACTGCCCATGTCCTTATGGGGGACTTCAACTTGCCAGAAATTACTGAGAGCATCACACAGCTAGTACAACCTGGGCACTCCTAATAAAATTGGATGACAGCTTTATGGAATGGGTTCTAAGGGAGCCAACTCAGAAAGATGCCCTCCTTGATCTGCTGCTTGTCAACAGAGTGCATCTTGTAAGTGAAGTGAAGGCTGGTGGCCGTTTTGGCCACAGCAATCCTGAAGTGATCGAGCTTAAAATCTCTGTTGACAGGAGGAAAAGTGCCAGCAAAACCTCAACTCTGGACATGAGGAGAGCAGATTTCAGGCTGTTCAGGTAATTAGTGAGTAAGGTCCCCTGGGAAAATGTTTTTGCAGGTGTTGGGGTCCATCACTGGTGGTCACTTCAAACATCACTCCCTAAGGCCAAAGGACCAGGTAATTCCCAAATTCTGGAAGTCAAGCAGGTGAGGCAGAAAGCTAGCTTGACTGAACAGGGATCTTCTCTTGGAGATAAGGCAAAAAACGAAAGTGTGTGCCCAGTGGAAGCAAGGTCAAGTGACATGGGAGGAATTCAGAGATGCTGCTTGCTGCTGTAGGGAGAAAGTTCATGTGGCCAAAGCTCAACTGGAGTTGAAGCTGACCAGAAATGTGGGGGGCAACAAAAAGAGTTTTTCCAACTACATTAATGGCAATAGGCAGCATAGAAATATCACTGGCCCCATTACAGGATGAGGATGGTTGCCTCATGAACAGGGACGGAGACAAGGCAGAGGTGTTTAACACTTTCTTTGCCTCTGTCTTCAACATGGATGATGGACCAAGGGGGTCTCAGTGCTCTGAGATGGAGGACCATGACTGTGAGAATGATCAGCTCCCAGATGATCCTGAAATTGTGTGAGATCTGCTCCTCCAACTGGATCCCTACAAATCTATGGGGCCTGATGGGATCCATACCAGAATCCTCAATGAACTAGCTGATGTCACTGAAAAGCCTCTTAATGATTTTTGAGCAGTCTTGGCAACCCACAAAGGTCCCAGCTGACTGGAAGCTGGCAAACATTGTCTCAGTTTTCAAGAAGGATCCTGGACACTGCAAGTCTGTCAGTCTCACTTCAGTGCCTGGTAAAGTTATGGAGAAGATTATACTGCAAGGTATTGAAAAACACCTGAAAGACAATGCAGTCA
>VXBX01009209.1:303974-318822 GCA_013400415.1 Scytalopus superciliaris
CCCTGTCCTGGGGGGCATCAGGCACAGCATCGCCAGCCGGGCAAGGGAGGGATTGTCCCGCCTGTCCAAAAGAGGGCAACAAAGATGGTGAAGGGCCTTGAGGGGAAGCTCTATGAGGAGTGGCTGAGGTTACTCGGTCTGTTCAGCCTGGAGGAAACTGAGGGGGAGACCTCACTGCAGTTACAACTTCCTTGTCAGGGGAAGAGAAGGGGCAGGCACTGATCTCTTCTCTGTGGTGACGAGTGACAGGACCTGAGGGAATGGCCTGAAGTTGTGTCATGGGAGGTTTAGGTTGGATGTTAGAAAGAAGTTCTTCACCCAGAGGGTGGTTGGGCACTGGAACAGGCTCCTCAGGGAAGTGGTCACAACACCAAGCCTGGCAGAGTTCAAGAAGCAGTTGGACAATACTCTCAGGCACATGATTGACTCCTGGGAATGGTGCTGTGCAGGCCTAAGAGTTGGACTTGATGATCCTTGTGGGTCCCTTCTGGCTTGGCATGTTCTGTTATTCTGTGGCATCTCTTTTCAAGATTCAGACTGTATTTCTGCACTGATCTGACACAGTGAGAAGGTTAATTTGGATTCTTTTCTGTCCTTGTAGAAACACCAACATTTATTCCAGTATAATTTTTCAGAACTATCAAATGGGTAGCCTGACTCTGACAATTCCATCCCTCATATACCACACTTTTTTCTATGAGGAACAATCAGCTACTCTAAATTATTACTTCCTTGTGCCTGGTTTGATTATATCTCTCTTCTTTTGAAGATAGTACTTGTGCATTCCATTACAGTCAACTTTTTTTGCACATATTGAGATTAACTGAAATCTCTACCTGTTACTTTTCATTGCTCTCACTTCATCCAAATGGTCTGGAAACAAGGGAGAAGCATTTGAGTATAATACAAGCACAACACACTGCTTCATTTTCCTGGAATCAGTCTTTCTTGTATTTAACTATAGTTTTCCTTATCACTGCATTACACTGTAGAGTATCTGAGAAAGGATGCCCAATTTAGATTATTTTATTCTTTCTATCAGATGCACATTTTCAGACTTAACACTTAAGGAAAACAGTATGAGAGCAACTAGTGCATACTATGTGCTAATGACAAGATTAAAATCCAGGCATTTTCAGGTTCAATTTATGCTACATAGAAAACCTAGCAGAGAGCATTGTTGCTTTGCAGTGGGTGAAGGAGACAGCTACTATCTGCTGAGCACTTGTGCCCTTAATTTTAAAGCTGCCTTCACACAGGAACAGTAGATGTTGGATGGTAATTGGGTGCATGGCATCACTGCCAATGCAGAGCCATAGTTTAGAACCATGAATGACCAAAAAGTGATGTTCATAAACCCCAGAGCTGTTTATTTTGAAAGGGGCATTGGCCAGTGTCAAAAGAACAGAATACAGGTTTTCAGGAGCTTTGAGGAAAATGGCTACCATGACTTCAGATTTGAACAGCTAACTGTAAAGGAGGCTTTATAACCACAGTAACTTTAAACATAATCTGAACGTGTATGTAGATTAAATAATATATATATAAATAATACAGATGAACTAACACACAGTGCTGGGCACAACTAGAAATCTCCTTTATTACAAAGGGGAGACATGGCAGAGAGAACAAGGTGATCCTCACTGAGGATAAAAAGATGTTGCTACATCTTGTTTCAGCTGAGAAGTATCACCTAAACATCCCCACCTCACTGCAAGATTTACTACAAGAATATACGAAAGATATAGATCTTCACATTTCAAAAAACAAAACACATCACTCACCTGAAGCAAAAAAATCTTAAAGTCTGTGGATGGAAGAGAACATATAGATGCAGATGACAATACAGCACCTTCTACAAAGGCACTGATACCAGTCACTGTCAAACACGAATGCTCACTCACACTGACAGCTAGTACAACATGGTATGACAAGTTCTATGAAAGAGGCAATCATCTTTAACTTGTACAATAGTGAGATCTTAATTAGAGAAGTTTTGAATTAAGAAAGTCAAGAGTTCATCATAAATCCCATGAAGCTGCATAAATTTATATTCTATGCCAACAAAATATGCAGTACTATTTACATTACTTTTAACTGCAAAGACGAAAACCAATTGTCTATTAGATTTTGGATCCACTAGATTTTGCAGATTAAATATTAACAGCCCTAATGGTATTTCCATATTGGACATTAAATACAGAATTTGACATCAAGATTAAAATATGTGGGAAAGTATTCTGAGACCTATGTCCACAAATCTAGCTACAGTTCAGCAATAGTCAGTTAGACCTGAAGAATTACAGCAGTGACAGCATTTAACCATACTTAGAAGACTGTAAAAAATTAGGAAATTATCCTCCATTATTTCACACCACTTAGTCACTGAACTGTATACTACTACTTCTTCAGTTGTTCCAGAATCAAAGTAATGGCTCAGGGCTCATTTACAACAAGAAGTTTTAGAGTTCAACTCAAAAATCTTAGTTTAAATCAACCAATTTGGTTAAGCTATCAAAAATTAGAAATCTTAGTGAACTCGGGCTAGACTAAGTCAGCTTGACTAGATTTCGGCTCCCAAAATCTCACTATAAACTAGAAATTTGTACATTATTAAATATTCTGTTACCATTGCAAACAAGTTCCAATAATTTTATTTATAAAATTGTGATTTATTGGGGAAATCTATTCCAATTCCTTTGGCATAGTCTGAAAACAAAGATACAAAATTTTTTATCTGCATATATGCTGAACTTTATTTACACTATTGACTTAAGATGATGAACAATTAGTGAGAAATTTGCATTTAATGTTAGGGCAAGGCTTATTACAGAATCAGAAACAATTACCTTTGAGAAGTCCAGAATTATCAATAGGACCAGGGTACACATTCTGATCTCCCATCTGGTATTTGTCCCAGCTGTCAAAACCAACATATTTTTTCCACTGTTTGAACCAGCGACTATCCACTAGATACCTTAAAGGGAAGAAGATATACACATTAATTATTGGTATGCTACTACTTCCTAGAGCACCAGTTAGTTAATGATAATGCACTGGCATTCATCAGCCTTCAAAATGGTGAACGTTTTTCTCTCTGTTCTGCTAACCATTATCAGCATCTCCTACCAACGAGGACTTTTAACTGTGGGCAATTACAGATTCCTTTAGACACAGTGCACAAGTACATTTTGCAAGACTGCCAATACAACATATCAGATGATAAAAAAAGCAAGCTGAACAAACATTTCACTTTTTAGCATGAACCATCATCACCTTTAATTCCTCTTCTTGATTTGCAAGTTCAGGTGACACAAGTTAAATGTTTTTAAATAGACAGCCCTTTAAAAAAGTGAGAGATAACTTTAAGTAAAATATTGTTTCCTGCTGGAGTTTTATTTATAATATTCATATGTAAGTTAAAAACTTCAGAACTCAATGTCCTGTCAAGAACCAGAGAGTGTGTCTCCTTAGTTTGAGTCAACATCAATATATCCTGCTTTTGAGGCAGGACTAGATGTTCTTCTTACAAATAATTATCAACATCACACTTTCATATAAAGTGATCTTATCTCTAAACTCAGCTGCACAGTATTTCTATTGAGATTAAACTGTTGCCAGTCTGGCTTTTGCAAAGTCCAGCAATGCCTACATTTTACATCTTTTTGTCCAGAATTTCTTTAAGACCAAGACACTAATTTTGTTCAGTGATGCTCAGATTTCCTTCTGCCTGATCTGTTGCAAACCTTCTGATACTACCTTAAGATGAAACGCTACGTCAAACTGAAGATCATAGGTAGTCGTTGTTATTTTCTTTAGTATTTCACTACTGAACTTGTATTTGTAGCACATCAATAATATGCCACTGAACTTCTAAGAGATTGCAAAATTTCCTGATGATACAAATAACTAGTCTCCTAATACATATAGCTTTATTAGGCAATCATTCTGTGGGAGTTACTCCTGAACACCATGGAAAAAAATCAGAACAAAAACATTAGCCCCTACAGCTCTTGTAACCAAATAAAAAAAGAATTGCTTGAGTATATATTTTACCAAAGTTTTAAAAACATACATTAGCAGAGCCTTAAATTTGTGCTTCCAAGTTATGTAACTACAGGAAGAATTAACAAACTGAAATTATGCAAGTCTTGACTTACTTCTTCTCAAATACAATTTTAATATATTATGCACACAGATCAAGCCTGGAGTCAGCCCTCAGAAAAAACCTTGCAAACCTCTGGTACAGAAGAAACTACTACTGTAGTACTCAGTAAGCAGGATCCTTTGTAGTCAACTTAGCAGATTCTCTTCTCAATAAGCCCTGATTTTTCAGCTTCTACAGAATGTACTGTTCCTTGTGTGAATCTACAGGTAGGTAAAAATCCTATGGAAAGTAAAGCGAATAAGGCATTATAAAGCTATACATGACATCACCACAGGCTTCTGAATGCTAACTTCCCCTACATTCCTTCAAAAACATCAAAGGCTAAGGTTTCAAAGGCAATTTTACATTGTTTATGACAAGAGCATCCTAATTCACATGGTGAACAGTCCTGACTCAAAATATGATTACATCAACAGTAATAGTGAGTCGGTGAACAAATTACTATTAGTCTAAGATTGTAACCACTCTAAGCAAACATAAAGGGCAAATGCATAGCTGTGTCTTTAACTGCTATAGACATAGTTCTGACAGCGTAAAACTTAGGTTAGGGACCAATTTCTCCCTCCTGCACCAATGCCAAGGTATGCCATATTTATCTACTACTGAGAAATGGGAGGCAGGCAAGAAAATACAGCAGACAGAAGCCTACAATACGCAATTTATCCTGTTTAATATTAAGATCATGAGTACGAATTTTAGAACTCAGTGAACTTCACAAAGATAATCCACTTGAAAATTAAGAAAGACAAATCAGATTCTACCAACAAATTTTCACCAAGCAATAACTAACTGTTGCAATTAATTTACTGTTATTTCCCATTTCCTGGAACAGAAAAGACACTAAGCTCTACCACAAAAGTCTGAATTGGTATGGTTAAATGGAGTGACTTTATTCTACTTAATCTATATATAACTGAACACAGATTTTGATAATAAAGATTATTTTTTCTTTACTCTGAATCTGTCAGAACAAGCTTGGTGCTACTATAACTGAACCATGTGTATCTTTTTCATTGGAAGAACAAATAGCATTCTTCCCACATTTGTAAAAATCCAGTTCACTCTGCCTGTACAAATCCTAATTCATTTTACAAAACTCTTCTTTTTGTTTGACTCATTTTTCTTTAATAAATGGAAAAAAGGATACTGACTTTGATCAATCTGACATGCTCTTTCCTTTTGCTTTATGCATAAAGCTTTCAGTCTCATCAACGTACTTAAGGCCAGCACCATTCTTCCCTTTCTGTTCTGCTGTGGCCATCCAGTTCTGATCCATGAGCTGTAACTGTGTGTGGTTATGAACACAGTCACCCTCGGGCACCCATTCTAACACCAAACCTGCCAGCCTTGTCACCAGCTCCATCCCATGGCCTCTATTACCTTGATCTAAATTTGAATGAACTATGAATCTTAAAGAAGGAAAGCTATAATTTTACATACAAGAGAAATTATCATACAGGGGAACTGCCTATTGTGTTAATTACTGCTTAAGAAATTACTGCTTTTGTAGAACTATTTTACATCTCAAATGCTTTGCGTTAAGTGTCTTATCATACACCAGTAACATAGAGATTAATACAGATTTTTGATAATTGGATTTAACAGTGCAAGGGAGCTTGCAATGTTCTAGATTTTAAATGTTTACCATTACCTATTTCAACACTTCATGAACTTTATTCTCCCATGTCCAATTAATTTTGCGACCAACCAAATTTTGCTGTGCAATGTGTCTTTACAGTTCTCACTAACTGCAGTGTTGTAACATTGCTGTTTCCTAACAAAAAGTGCAAAAACTTTCATCACTTCTCTTCAAATCCAGGAATTGGCACTTCCATGTTCAAGTAAAAGCTTGGTATTTCTAGCATAAAGAAAACTGAGAGATCACTTATAAATCATGCAGGTATGTAAGTGTGACAAGAACTTAACATCATAGTCAAGTTCCTTTACCACAAAGTTGAGGTAACATGCATTACATGGAGAAGATTTTACTGAATTTATTTAGAGAAGAATAAAAAATTGCAGGTAGAGACTTGGAAAACTTCTAACAGATAACACAGATGTGAATTCTTGCAGTGAATTACTGCTATGTATGTGCATGCACATGTATATCTATTTTTTATACATACTAGGCATTTTAACAAGTATTCTGCTACTTTTTCTTCAATAGAAATCTGATACAGGTGGGAGAAGCTATTTTGAGTTATTATTGAACACAGTCACGGTGGCTGTAATCCTTCCCCTTGTTGTTGTGGTTTAGGAATGGTATTCCCCAATTCAGTACTCCCACTAAAAAGAAAAACCGTAAGCCACTCCCCTACTTCAACCCACTCAGTGAGAGACAAAAGGCAGCGATTACCAGCTGAGATAAGAATAATTTACTGGAACCTGTAATGAGGTAAGAAAAACAAATAGTAACAGCAACAATATTAATAACAAAAGTGTACAAAGGAGGGTGATTTACATGCAAAGGCTCACAGAGGACCCTGGACAACAGCGAGCAATGGCAGACAGGTTTCCCCCTCCCTCCACACTTTTTCCTCAACCCAAAGCTGCACCCCTGTTCTTGGAGATGAGAACCCCTTACTTCTGCTCCTGGCAGTGACATGGGTGGTATAGAATAACAACCCAGACATGCCCACATGGCTCCAGGCTCCTCCCTCTCATGACTACTGCGAGAAATGAATTCTGTCCTGGCCAAAATCCTTACGTGCCTTTAACGTGCCTTTACAAGAACTTGTTATTAATCAAGAGATGAAACACGACTTTTCCAATAAGATTAGGGAAAACAGAAATTTGCATTCAAATGCCATACACTACCCTCATTTTTATGCAAGAAGGATATACCCTGTTCAAGATTATGCAGAAAAAAAAAAATATTAATGCAATTACACCATGCTCAGCTTAGGGGGATCAACCTGCTAAGGCACTTATGTAGCTCTAAAATTCAGACTTCTTAGTATTAATGGAAAAAGTAATAATCAGAAATTTAAAGCCGATAGCTTTTGATTCTACAAACATATTCAGTATAGCACTCACAGAGATCAACAGGCCTACTCATCTGCACAAGAGAAGGCAAACCATAGGAAGACAATTTATCTTTTTATCCATGTTATAATATCCATGATACAATCAACCACTTGAAAACTAAGCATTACCTACAATGGGCATTCAGTAATTTAAGAGGAAAATAGATAGCTTGAGTAAACAGAACCACATTTCCTAAATCCTCATTTCTTAAATAATACTTGATTACTTTTTAAGGAAAAATTATTAAAAACTTGGGGCATGCACTTAAGACCAGATATGCTTCACTGAATGTGTTGTCCCAGATACAAAAACAGCATACCATGCATCAGTAAAACAAAGATATAAAATATATCTACATTCAACTTGATACAGTGTTTTAGTTGTATTTTTGCTACTATCATGTAACGCAGGAAAGAGTTCCAAATAAGTCTAATTCTACAGCAGTCTTCTGAACTGTGGACCTGATTCAGTAGGGGCACCCCAGGACACCTTAGCAAACTTAAAAAATATGGACTATCTATTTTTTAAAACTATGATTAAGAAATGTTTGTTACTTAGCTCTGATGGAATCAAGCTTTCATTCAAGCAGGAAATACGAATTTTGCTCTCTCAGAGTAGGATAACCAAACCATCTTCAAGGGTAAAACACACCTGGAGGATTTGTAATAAAGACTGAGCGGAAGAACAGTCTCAAGTTTCCAGATATTCTGTTTTGAGAAGCAAACTCTAAAACCTAAGACAACTTCACAGCAAGGTGAACTGATCAATTCTAAAACAGCAGATGCTTGATATTTATAAATGTTTCAAATAAATCAGTAACCTCAAATTGCTGATGAAAATGGTACAAGCAAGTCACATAGAGCCAGGAAGTTGATAACATAAAATGCTGGAAATAGTCTTAAACCTTCACCTACAAGTAAGCAAAAATACGCATGTATGATTTGCTGAAAATTACATTCCAATATGAAATTTTCAGCAGTAATAATATTTGAAATAGCTGCACAATTTAATTAGCTTTAGTTATCTTCTCTTAGTTGTATCATCCTTAAACCAATCTAAATTTCCTTTGAATAAGTAGAATCAAAAACTATAGAACATGTTTGTGAACATGTTCTCTGTCAAGTCTGGCCTACTTCAGTATTCAGTGTTTACTTCTGAGTGGAACTTCAGATTGTTTCATAAGATATATCTGCTCTCATTTGTAAAGTGTTTCTTGCCTGTCTGAAGCAGATTATCATACACAAGGGAAAATTTATACTCTCGAGTCCCCTGAAATGCCAGATAATGGAGTAAGACATGAGGAAATGGAATGAAGCTGCAACAGGGAAAGTTCAGACTGGACATCAGGAAAAGGTTCTTGGCTGAGAAGGTGCTTGGTCACTGGAATAGGCTCCCAGGGAAGTGGCCACAAAACCAAGCCTGTCAGTTCAAGGAGCATCTGGACAACACTCTCAGCCATATGGTTTAGCTTTAGGTAGTCCAGCAAGGAGCAGGAAGTTGGACTCAATGATCCTTATGGGTGCCTTTCAACTTGAGCTATTCAGCCTTGGCCAACGGTCAGTCCATCTGGAGCCAGCTGGCACTGACTCTTATCAGACACAGGGAAAGCTTCTGGCAGCTTCTCACAAAAGCCATGCCTGTAGCAAGCCCACTACCAAAATCCTGCCATGCAAACCCAGTAAAATCGTGTCACTCAATTACATTTACCAACATAAGACTGTTCTTATGTATGATCAAGCGCAAAGGCTCAAGGCAGACACCAAGGTGGGATTACTTACAGCCTTTGTACGTAAACTTACAAGCACAAAACCCTGAAGCTATTACAACATTATAAATACATCTTCATTTCTTAAACAAAAATTCAACAAATAATATAAATCAATAATAAAATTTTGCAGTTACATGACCACGTATGGACATTGTTCACTGAACAAAAGAAAGTATTATCAGGAAATTTGCTACATGATTTCTAAAATTCTCCCATGATTTGTAACTTCTTTGTGTAGTTTAAGTCCACCTGTGGTTTACTGCATATTTTGACTTAATAAACCTAACTAACACAGTATCAACATCACAGAAGTACAACTGCATTCATTCTTTACCTCATCATCCAGGCTGATATAAAATTATCTGAAGAGTATGACTAAGATCTTGGTATTTCCCACTGCCACCATATATAAACAAAATTAAACAACACCTAACTTAAGATTTATTTACATTGACTAGTACATCAGCCCTCTGAACTGAAAATCCAACCAGTTTACTGTAATATGCAATAATGACACTTTACCAAGAGATACTGACTCCTGCACTGTGTACTGCTGGACATCATATCTTCTGAACACCAGCTATTTCTCTTTTAACAGTAAAACTGTGCAAATTGTCCAGACAGATAGGTGAGGGTGTATTTTTTTTACCCTCCTCACTATGCATGAGTACAGATTAAGCAATACAGAGGACAAAGTGGAACAACTGTGTTGCAGAAAGCAAATCAGGACTCCTGTTTAAAGACACAGCATCTGATTTTTGTTCTTGCACAGTTGCAACTACAAAAAAAAGAAGACAAGAAGGGGTTTATACCTATATTTCTACTCTGATCAAAATACCTATATTTCTACTCTGATCAAAATTGCTTGACTAATAAACTCATAATTAATAGATTCCCTCAAATTAAATTTTCTTTCAGAAGTAACAAGTTCGTTCAAAATGGTGATAATTATTCTACTCTATCACACACAAACTATACCACTGTTTTATTCAAAATGGAGGTAAATCCACAAGAAAAAAAAATCCAGGTATCGAAGGAAAAAAAAAAAGCTTACCCTCCATTTTTAAGAAATTTTAGTCTAAATACTTCACATTCTTTTTCAGAAATAAGTTGTTAACTAAATGCACCAAGATTTCTGAGCAACTAATCAAAATCTCATTACATCTCCCCATGCTCCGCTTCCATGATGTGCTGCAGTAGTCTAAACAGCATTTTTCACCCATACTACCAAGAGGCTAACCAAAAAGCACAATTCAGCCAAAATAAGTAGACTGCCATTTCGTATTAAAATTTCAGTGTAAACATTATAATAACAACCATGTAAGTATTTTGCACACTTGTAAAAATTTTCAATTTAAGTAAAGACTTTTTATTAAAAAGCTCCTAAATCAACGCCTGTCTTCCAATTCTCAGGCAAAAGCCTGACACAAACATGATTTTAACATGCTCTAGCTCCACCTAATCAATTAGCAGAAGAAAATTGCATCTACTCATTTCCATTATAAGTATTGTCCCAGAAGAATTTAAATCTTTGTAACCTGTTGGTGAAATGCAGAACCATTCCTTATGCAGTGAGAGAAACATAACACAAAACTTCAACCACAAGTTCTTAAAAGTCAAAAATCAGCAACTTAAAACATCATTTGAAAGAAAAAGACCATCCAATTCTTAATTCTATCCTTGGAACACTGACATAATGTTCCTTTTATGAAGCTATCAAAACAATTTAGGATATCATTCCAAGTATTACTGAGGTACAGGTCCATAACATCTCATCATGTTCTCAGTGAAATCAAGTAAAATCTTTCATTAACGTTCAATCTAGATTCTGTTCATGTACAGTACAATTGTGGATGATCAAATGTGGAAAACACCAAGAAGGCCGCAGTGTAACTGCTATTAAAGCCAAGCACTTCAGCACCAAGGCTGTCATCAATGATGGGCACTGCAGAGTTTTCAGGTGGGGCTACAGAAGGCTGTTCATCAAGATTCATGAGTTTTCATTGCAGCCAGAATTAAAATGCTCATATATTTTTAGTGGGGAAATTCACTTCTGGACAGAAGGTTAAACTTGTTGTATCTACTGATCATTCATGGGGAAGGACTTTTACCCCACTTCATTTTTATTTATTCTCTTCAGTGATCAGGTATTACAACGGAAAAGCCAATGACATTCCCACAGGTTAAATAAATAGGAATATTATCTTCACTGCCCAAGAAATGTACTCTATGGATAACAAAAGTACTCCCCCTGGACTCAACAGAACTTCAGAAGTAATGTGTATCAGAGACACACCTGAAAACTCAAAATACTATACTTCTGTAGTTATACTAATTTTAAGTCTTGAAAACCAAGAAGAGATTAAGAATCTATGTCATCACTCTGTGAAGTGATGACTGGCATTGAAATTCGGTGGCTAACAGGGCTGAAAATCAACATCTTCCTTCTGGTCTAAACTTGATTAGCTTAAATTTACACAGAGTGCCTCAAACTTTTACTGCTTGTCTAAAAATCCTTATCCTAGAAGACATCATCTTATGTAAGTATTTCAGCATAGGACTGAGAATTCTACCAAAACAGACAAGGCCTCTCACAGCTCTTCTCTGAAAGACAAGGCTTCCGCTTTCCCTGCTGTATTCTGAGAATTCTGAACTCAATCCAAATGAACACCATCCATGACATGTGGACACCAGAACTGGACAGTAGGAATGGTTTCACCAATATATTGAGAACATAGTACATATATTTGTACTGCTACACAGTATTCTCTACTCAAACATCTAATGATTGCATTTGTTCCCTCAGCCACTCCTTGAGACAATTTGAAACACCATAACTCTTATGCAAGTTACTGCTTTTAAAAATACAAATAGCTTCTATATTCTCCTTTGCTCACAAATTGTTATGGTAAGCAATAGATGAAAGAAGCACAGTGAGGGAACTCTAGGGGGAAAGAGAGGGGAAATTGGTGAACTTGACTGCAGTGCTCTTAGCCATTTTTAAGTCACTGTCACCCACTCTTAAGTAAACCATTGATTGGCAGGTGACACTTAGAGGCAAGAAATGTGGTTTCATATCCTAGACCACGGCAGGACAATGTCAGTAAGAGGTAGCCAAGAGTACAAAAGTATTTGTAATGTCATATTTAAGTAACTGAGACAACATCTCTAAGAGACGCACTACAGGGAAATCAGGACAGAAGGTGGTCTTAAAGGTAAAATCAAGAAATCACACCTCAGTATGGGGAAGAAATTAATGACAAATTCACACAAAATGTGACACATAAGAACGGACAGAGCCTTCACCTCTACAAGAAAACTTCCATGACCAATAAGCTTCACTACTGACAACTTTACTTCCATGACACTAAAAACAGAAACACTTGGCCAGGTTCTAAAGAATACTGCTACAGCTACAAAGGCATTGAATGACATGATCAAGACCAGTTGGTCATACAAATTATACTGTGACTAAAAACTTGATGAACATCAACAGCTCTTCAATTTCTGAGAGTGGAAGACACTGACTGAGTTCAAATTTGCCTGCAGCTGTAACAACCAGTATTTTTTGTCATTCAAAATGAGAGGTTAAAATCTCCTCAAACAATAAGTTCTCCTCACCTGTCAATTTCAAAACACTGAGAAGTCATCATATCAGATGCTAAAGCTGTAAGATATACAATGAAATACAGCATTTCTTCTCTTCCTAAACAGATTTCTAGGCCTTTTAACCACAGAACCTGAAGATCCTTAGGACAATACTGCAAGAAGAAAAACTTACACTAATTCAAGTTCCTTGGAACAAAAGTGTGAGTTTTATACTGAATTTACTAATAAAAGAACTCAACATTACTTAAAAGAATAGCTAAAGAAAGTTCTTGCTTGGAAAACCTTACATTTGATGTTTATTTATTGTATGTTTAGAAAATTAAGATAAACAGAGACATGGAAGAATCCTCAATTTCTCTGAGATCAGTAATTTATTAACTGCCCATAAAAGAATGCAAAGAAGACCACTGGGAAAAACGAGCCCAAAATCTTGTCCCTGCAGACAGAACAGTCAAAAGATATTAGCCTTGTTTGTCCATTGGAACAATACAGTTCAACCCATACTATTCCCAAGCTACCCTTGAAAACATGTAATGGAACAAATTCTACAGCTTAATAAGCTGCCTGTTCAAATGTTTCCTAATTCTAGCAATTCTTTTTCCAATATCTAAGACCCTTGCATTTCAAGTAATGTTTATTTAATCATGAAGAACTAATGAAGAAATTCAACGGCCTCTTCATAGATACTGTAAGACTTGCCTCTCTTTGCCCTATTCTTTAGCTCCTTTTTTCTTAGAGAAAACCCCCAAAGCTTTATGCTTTCCATATATAGCTTATTGTTCTCTACACTCTAAATTCTGAAAAGCATGGACAAGACTTTCAGTATAAACCAGTAATTTGAAAAGGACTGCATTTTAGTGCTTTAAAGCTCAAACAGAACAGAACAAGCTGAAACAGCACTGCTGATTTTTTTTTCAGCAATATTTCCTACTGAATGAATGGAATTCTGCATCATGGCTTACAGTACTTTATCTGTTTTTATCCTTACTGATGTCCCAAAAGATCAAAAAGCTATTGACTAAATATCTGTGAAAAAAAGAACTTGGACTACACATACCCTTTAATTTGTGTAGATACACAGCTCTACCTATAAATCCTACAAATGCACAAGTATAAACATTTCTGTAGCTAGATTTAGCAGTGCTTGAGTCAAACTTCATTGGACTTTGCTGTAGCTTATTAATTCTTAAAGCACTTGATTAATATCAGTGTCAATCACAGCTAGATATATTTTCACAGAACATTTAGAAGCCTTTTCCATGTAACTGATTATTTCGCATTAAAATATCTAACATACTAAAAAAAGTAACAGCACAGTAAACTTACTGTTTTAGTCACACTGTAAACTTGTCATAAAGATACTATCACTTTGAATAATATTAACTGCTTGAGACATTTTTCTAGTACCTGGGAAGTACCCAAGAGAACCACATTCTTGAAAAATTACAAGCCTGAACACACTTACTACTGCTGGTCATTTCCAACACTATGATGTGAATTGATTTCCTTTTGCTAGTTGCTTATACTTTTTCAGTTTAAAGAGCAGTCTGTTCGTATGCCAGAACAGAACATATACTCAGCAGTATTTGAATAATGCATCAGAATGTATGCTTCTGACACATGCTGCAGTATCAACACTGTTAAATATAGTCTTTTATAGAACTGGAACAGCGAGTGATGACAGCTGAAATGAGGTGGGCAAGTTCTACTTCTGTGTATTCATAGTTAATTTTCAGTAAGTTAATGCTTCAGCCTTTGTCTTTGGGTGACAGTTTCACACAGGAAAAGATGAAGAGGTTGAGTGGTGGAAAAAGTGTCAGTTCCTTATTTTTTTCCCCTCCTAAAAACAAGTCCCATTTCCCAGGCTCAGAGAACTACAACTACAGAAGCTCGATTACCAAATACACGTTAGAAAGACGTGCTTATTTGACCTAATTCTTTTCAACCATGGATGATTCCGTTGACAATTAGAATGGCATACTAGGAAATATTATATGCCTAACCAGAAAGCTATATCTTTTAAACATTTACTGTCGAAAAGGTATCATAAAGGTCCGTTTGCACCTTCTCTTAGAGGGCTCTTTCTTACGCACTTAACACGTTCGCGGCCAAGATAAAATTTAAACCTAAGGCTTGTCACAGCCACTGACGGGCTGCGGGGCACCCCAGCCAGGGCACAGATACCATTTCTGACAACCTGAAGGTGACGCCGGGGCCATTTCGGCCTGGGTAATGGCAGAGCCGGCCGGCAGCGGGACTCTCCTCGCCCGCCTCAG
>VXBX01009209.1:318990-329601 GCA_013400415.1 Scytalopus superciliaris
GGGCCCTGCCCGGGGACACGTGCCCTCCGCCCGCCCCCTGCCCGTCAGCCCTGCGCGGCTGGACAGCGAATACTGAAATCACTGCCGAGAGCTCAGAGACATAGCGGGCCGCATTCAGGGCTTCTCTAAGAGCTGGAATATGAAATTCCAGGAGAAGGGGCAAGCAAGTCAAAGATAAATGTTATAGAGAGCTGTGCATCTAAGGGCTGTGTTTAATGAGAGAAAACTGAGCCGGACCAGAAGATTTCCAGACACTTGAGGAACAGATTTCTGGATTAGACTTTCAGAGTTTGAAAAGCAGAACTGTTCCGAGTTCCCAACCCCCACACAGCAGGGATAAGGACAGCGCCTTACACTCGGAAAGTTACCTCTGTGCCAGACCTGAATTTGTGCAAAAATCACGTTTTCGTGGAAATTTGGGGGGAAGTATTTCCGTATCCACTGTGCTGTAAAACAGCTTCAGTGTTCCCCAGTGTGTGGCAGGCCCACCCCTGTGCTGTGTGCGGTGTGCCCGCAGCCCTGAGGGGAACATGTGCGGCCTGTCTGTGGCACCCGGTGGTACCTGGTGGAATTGGGTGCTACAGACACACAGAAACCCATGCACGGTGCCATCTGAACCAGAGCTTTAGGAACTGCAAAGGACAGACAAAAGTAAGACTCTTTCTGGGACCATCGGTGCCTCACGTGAAGTGTCCTTCATAAAAGAACAGCATCTTAAGCTGAACTCACATTCTCAGAGAATGCCAGTTAGTGTTAAATCTGGGGGGGTTTAAGGCTTTGTCAGCTGGCAAGGAATTGTTTCCAAGTACCTCTGTCCTACACAGTGCCTAAAGATCTTTCAATTTTAAACCACTTGGGAAACAGAAACAACACTGGAGATAGTGCTGAATGACCTACCTTCTGTAAGGAAAGCATTTTCAATACAGATTTATATCTTACTGCTTGTGATATAAGTGAATCCAGAATACTGTAAAGCTAGCTGAGGTGGCAGGCTTTCCAGTTATCAGTGGGCCTGTATCCTTACCTGAGTTCATTGCTAGAGGATGAATTTTTATTAACATGTTTTTTGTGGTTCTTAACATTGATCCTAAAAAAGGATGCAATTAATACAGTGTACAGCAGCACAGACATTCAGCAAGTGGGCTGCAGATAACAAACTGTGTAAACTGATCATTCTATTGATTCCCAATACAACATAAAGTTTAAGCTCTCAGTTCTTGTTTTCAAATCACTTAGTGGACTTGGTTAAAGAAGCTTAAAATGCGATTTGATTTTTGGACGTGTAAGAAGCTCTGCATATCAACGGTGAAAACTTCTGTACACAATAAATTCTGTAGAAATAACAGACAGCTGCAAGTCTCACTCACAGGTAATACGGAATAATTCACCACTTTTGATTTTCTTTCAAGACCACTGCCCTGGTTTAGGAGTCATACTCCCCGGTTTAGTGCTTCCACTGAGACTCTCCAAACCATGTGCTGCTTGCTTGCTCCCCCTTCCCTTTCCCCTCCTTTGATGGGCTGGAGAGGAGAGTTGGAGGCACAAAAGGTGAAGATCACAGGTTGAGAAAAGAACAACTTACTGGAACCAGCAATGAGATAAGAAAACAAAGAACAATAGCAACAATATTAATAACAAAAGTGTACAAATAGAGAGTGATTCATACACAAAAAAGTTCACAGTGGAGTTCGACCCACCCACAGCCGCATCATCCTGACCGCACCCTGTGGCTCGAAACCTGTGCCGGGCTTGCTTCACCAGAAGGAACCCCTTCTCCCCAGAAGAGATTCCCTTGCCCTCCACCACAGCAATGATATGAGGTGGTGTGGAATAACCTCTGTGTGCTAGGCATGCCCCCCCTACCCTGGCCAGAACCAGGACAACCAGCTACACCACATTTGTGAATTTGTGGAGGTGGAAAATAGGGCTTCAGATTCTCTTCCCCAGTGGTCTATGGTGGGCTTACAGCCAGTGGTGGATGCATAAATTTCCTTTTCAGTTTGGAGCTGCATTGGACACAGAGCTTGGCATATCAGAATTGATATGATGAGTGTGCGTTTTAAATGCAGTGTTCACACACAGAGTTAGGAAAACATAGGTAATTTCAGTTTCGGTTAAAAATCTGATGGAAACCCTTTAGAGCGATTTTTACTAGCCTAATATGTTTTTATAAATTCTAAGTGGAACAGAAGGTCAATTACTTGTGCCACCATTGCTGATTTTGTTCCTTATCCTTTTTTTAAATGTATGGAAGTCGTTAATTTTAAAATAGTGGTGGAATTGCAAGCCTCATGGAAACAGTTCAGTAACAAAACCAAGGAAGCAGAAATAACTGTAGATTAAAGTTATACAATGGTAAGATAAAACAGGACTCCTGTCAGGTAAACATAAGTGGGGAAGATACAGGAACAAAAACTCCGTACTTAACGGAGTTGGGGGAACCCAAGGAAGCACAGGATGAATGATGGACAGAAACAAATATGACTAACGCTTTTTTTTAAAAAAAGAAAGAAAGAAAATGCAGAATAATGACTGAGAGGTGGGGAAATAGCATGTAATTAAGATACCCATTTCTGTCTTAGACATCAAACCATGTCTGCGCTGTAGTTTTGAATCAAATTCCCAATCCAGTCTGTGCATGGTTTGCCTCATTCACAGAGGCTGAACATAGCCACATTAAAGTCTTTTTTCAGCTAGATGAAATTGTAATTTCTATATACTATTGCAATAACACACTTCTGTTGAGATTGGAAAAAACCCAGCTTTTAAAAATGTGATGGTTTTCAATATAGTCAGTTTAAGCAGACATGCTTTTTCTAAATTTTCAGTAATTAGTACTATCAAAATGATCTCTCATATGAGAAAACAATGATATAGAGTCTTGAAGAAGGGATGGATAATTTTTAAAAGTGTATAACATGACATCCTCAGTTTTGGCTTCTTGGCTTCACGTATCAAGTCTAGAATCAGTCATCCTTAGGCAAGTTAAGTCAGAAACTTCATAGATCTGAATATAGGGGAATAATGATAGAGAAAATTCTATGAGATTAAAAAAGGGTATATCAGAAGTAGTCCTAATTTAATGACAATGGAAGAAAAGACAGTGTTTTCCCATTTTGAAATAGTGGAGAGCATTCCTTTTTTTTTAAAATTTTCTGAAGAATGACTGCTTATTACACTGTACAAACAATAGAAAGAAATATAAGCTAAATATACTATGTGAAAATACGAAAATATTTTACATTAACAAATGTAGTTAATAAATTGTACTATTTGGTTAAACTTGTTTAACATTCATTGAAATACTCAGTTCTAATGGCCTAGCACTTGAAATAAGAATGATTGAAAAATAGTTTTTTTAATACTTTGATTCTAATCAGATATTAATGTAAGCAATAATTGCCCATTTTCCACAAGATAAAATTACTTTCCGTGTCCTTAACTCAGTGTTTTTATCTATACATAAAAAGTCTGTTTCAAATTACTACAAATGAGTTAAACTTCGTATATGTCTTCAAAAATGTTTTTTCTTTAAGAATTTTAAACACAGAAACTAATTTCAAAAGTACAATAGCAACAGGTTTTAGCCATGGTTGGCTGATATGTCAAAACTATTATCAATTTCTATACTTGATTTACACATCAGAATGGATTCAAATTTTCTCCTGTGTGGTTGCTAAATGAACTGTTTGGTTTTGAAGGCAAGAGGTAAAATTAAATATATTAATTATGCACAAAGCATGTCAACAATATAATTAAAGAGGCAAGTTTCAAAAGGATGATTCATAACGTAGGCTTTAAGAGCTCTAGGTGTTGGAGTTTTATGAAATCTAAACACAATGTAAAAGTCAGGTTTGGTGAGATTTGCACATGGAATGCCAAAAATAGATTGGTATTCAAGAAAAATATTTGGTGCCTAAGTGAAAGGAGATCATGGTGAGATTTATAGCAGGACCTAATACAGACAAGTTGCAGAAGTAAATGTTGTTGGCAAAAATACACTTGTTTCAGCATATTCTTACTACTGTTTGTCTATCTGAACTATGAATAAGTTTGCATTCACTTCATTACCCAAGAACCACTAAAACCCAACAGAACATGTAGCAATATACAGAATGTATTAGACCAACTTCAGATTCTAAATGCACAAATGTGTACATATATGGATGACAACCAGTAAAGAAATATCTCATTGAACGTTTATTTCTTATATGTGGCATGCAGCATTACAGAAAGGTATATTTTAATAATGTACATTTTAGATGTGTGGTTTCTGCTTTTCTTTTCTAAACGTCTTTTAGAATAAAATGTTACCATTATTATGGAGTCTGCTTAGATTTATTCTAACCTGAAAGTTATACGCCATGATCTTGTAAAGCAAAACAATTTCAAAGTGGATTGTCAGTGGATCTGTAAAACGAGAAATAAAGTATTTTGACTGAGAAATAAATATTTTGACCAAAATATCTCAGACACAGAGTAGTTCTATAAACTGGAAAATTCTTGGGTTGCTGCTCTGGCATTCCTGAAGAAGCTGCAGGAGCTTTTGGTGATTAGAGATTTTTTCATAGACTAAGCAAAAAAGTTCACTCATTTTTATAAATGTTGGTGTTGTCCCTTACTCGGTGCATGCAGGAGTATAGTGAGAAGAAACAATGCATGGCAAATTGTGGTACATAGGTAAGATCTAACCATCCTGGAACCTGTTGCACAAGGAGCCCCTTAGCTTCTGCAGTGGGATCAAACCGCCTCTTGTAATAGGATGAGGGAAAGTGGTTTCCACTTCCAGCCTGGTGTGAAGTACAACAATAAGTGATGGTGGTGAACTGGGGTTTGGTCAGCTAACGTGGGGGTTGGCCTTCATTTTCACCAGTGCTTTAGGGAAAATGATAAACTCTTTAAAACCATCTCTCCTTCCTGTGAGAGCAAGACACCTTTTTATAAATCCATTCTCCCTAAAGCAATAGGGTTACTTTACTTAGTATCAAGACTTCAACATTTAAAAAGCATTTCCATTAAAAATTATAATATCTGGCCCTCTTAGGAAGTGTATTATATACTTCAATATGATTCTAAAGTATGAAAAGTTGAAAGCATGCAATACTTTAAGTCTCAGTAAGTATGATACTACATTTTTAATAGTTGTAAGCAAGGCAATATATAAAAAAGGAGGAAAAAGATGAATAAAGCAAGTAATTTCTTGATGATTTGTGTGAGGTCTATGCCTAGACATGGGTGTAAATCTTTTAGCAGTCCTGGTAGGTTTTCTCCTTAGCTGGTTTGTATCCTTGGCCGAGGGCCTTCCTCAGACAAGAGGGAGGAGAATAGTCATCTTGCACAGTGAAGAGGGAAAGGGTATTTCTGTCACCTCACCTGGAGAAGACTGTGTGAGTTGTGAGAGGCATTTTCAATGGGTGATACAAATAACACCAAAGGGAACACATTTGTATGAGGAGCACATCTTACTCTTTGTGCTTGTGCCCTGGGAACAAGCATGGTATCTTTAGTATTTGAGTTGAGGCAAAAAGCACAATAAAAATATTTAGTGTTAGCCATTCTAGATACAAAATACTCTTGAGAGTTCTGAAAATGTGTTGTAAATTCCTTTTTAAGTTTTTCCTTGAGTGGCAAGTATACTTTAATTAACTGTTTTACATTGCAAATGAAATAAATAGGAATTGGATAGCTGAAAGAATCTGGATTACACTTAAAAAGCATACCAAAAGCTATGTTGTACTAAGGAAAGGAATACTAGGTTGACACTAAAAATATGTAAACTGTTGCAAACAGCTAATGCACCTTAGAAGTTTTAATATTTCTTTGAATTCTTTAGTGTAAGTTACTAGTGATTACAAAGTTTTTACGTATTGAAGTATGTCTATGTTAGAGGTTTGTTCTTGTATATTTTTGTAATCTATACATGCTACCAATTGTAGGTTGACTTAAGCACTCCAGAAGCACTCATTAAGCTTTAGTGATGCCAGTTCTGTATCAACTTGGTTAAACTTTCAGAGTAACTTTTTTTGACCTCCGTTCTCTCACATGTATTTTCAACACTGAAAATTATAAGAAGCACTGAAGGGAGTTCACAAGAACACATCTAGTGGCAAATCAAAGATAGAGGCTACCTTCAACAGGGAGGTCTAGCCTTTTCTGCAGGGTCATCTGTGTCTGGAAAAGGACATGTACGAGTGCCCATGCAGAAAAATAAATGGTGAATTAGTGAAATATTTTGCAAAAAATAATTCCACTCCATTTTTTCCTAGTCTTATAGCTTGTCACATCTGCAAACTACTAATCATTTTAAACCAGTAAATTGAAATCACTCAAAGTGCCATTTCTTTTCCTAGGTCTTGTTCATAGCATGCACTTACAAATGTGCAGTTATTGACAGATTTAAAATGTAATTAAATTAAAATGTAATTAAAATTTAAAATTAAAGGTTAGATTTTTGGGAAATATGGGATTCCTGATATAGATTGCATAGTCTTAGCATCAAGGTTAGGTCATGACCCTCTTAAAAATATTGGTGGAGAATTTACACCCTAGAAAAGGGACCACAAAACCCTTGGAAGCATCCAAAATAGGTAGGTCTTGCAATCTACCAATATCCTGGTATTCCCAATTTTTGTCATATGATAGTTGGGGGCTCCAACATAAGAAGGATGTGGACCTATTGGCATGAGTTCAGAGGAAGGTCACCAAGATGATTAGAGGGGTGGAGCATCTCTCCTATGAAGACAGGCTGCGAGAGTTGCAGTTGTTCAGCCTGGAAAAGAGAAGGCTCTAGGGAGACCTCATAACAGCCCTTCAGCATGTAAAGAGGGCTACAAGAGAGCTGGAGAAGGACTTTTCACAAGGGCATGTAGTGACAGGACAAGGGAGAATGCCTTCAAAATGAAAGAGGGTGGGTTTAGGTTAAATTTTACCCATGAATTCTTTACTGTGATAGTGGTGAGACACTGGAACAGGTTGCCCAGACAAGCTGTAGATGCCCGGTCCCTGGAAGTGTTGATAGCCAAGTAGGATGGAGTGGCCTAGTGGGTGAAGGCCTGGAACTAGATGATCTTTAAAATGATCTCTTCCAAATCAAGCCATTCTGTGATTCTGTGATTAGCCATATCACTTTCCAGTTGTTGAGTGACAAAATGATAAATTTCTTGGTGTTTAGACAGTCAGAAGTGTTAACTGTGCCTAAATGATAGATTTAGTGGATCAAATAAAGCTGAAAATCAGAATGAACACTCGAGCCCTCATGTTCTGCATGCATGTCTACACTGAGAAGCAGACCTACGTGTACCAAGCAAAGCCCCTATTTATTTCTTTCCATGGCCTAACAAATGCCACAGTATACTTAGAAAGAACTATATCTGCAGTGCACATGGCTGATCCAGACTGAAAGCAGATCCAAGGCACAGGGCTGAGGAATGAGGGGGAGAAAGAAGGAGTGGGAACGGGGAGGTCTGTCTCTGAGAATTGCTTCTCCATTAGCTAGCCTTCTTGATATATATCAAAAAGAGTGTTTAAGCACCTGTTCTGTTTCTTTCGATACCTTGTTGACTTCGGTGCTTTGACCCCAGTCTACATTTAAACCTCGTGCTTGAGACGAAGTGTATTCTGCTCTCTGCTTCAGACAGCAAAAATTTGTGTTTCTTTTTTTTTGTTTTGTTAGCTGACACTAGAATAAATACAAATTTTTAAATGGGCCACATTAGCATTGGAAATATAGACATGCTTTTTTATTTTTTAATTTTATATAAATATGGTAGTTAATTCAAGATTTCCCTTGAAAGAAGCGGTCTGAAGTACTTCTAGGCATGGTCAGTCAGTGTAGGTCAGACTCATGCATTCTAATGCTGACAAAATTATTTTACTGTTGACATTTGGGACAACCTTCAACCTATAATGTAATAAAAAAGATCACTGATGGACAGTCAGCCCTGTAAAATTAAATTATTTCTTTTTGAATTTACAATGATCTCCAAACAAATGCATAAAAGATCTTATAATTTATTTTTTTTAAATGATGGGGAAGCATGAGAGGTGATTTGAAAGAGCTCTGGGTCAGAGCTGCCACAGCCCCCAGCCCCCAGCATTTCACTCATTTGCCCCCCACTTCCCTGTCCCCACTGCTCCATTTCCCTGCATCTAAATATACACATGCTGGAATACAGAACACTTGCTGGTGAGGTCTGGCCTCTGCACCAGCTGTGGGACCTGGTTTTTGAAGTGGACAAAATTCAGAGCCACAGCACACTGTTACCACTGTTGCGCAGCTTTTATGTTTGTACTTATCTTTTATTTTATTTTACAGTTAATACTTGCATATAAAGGGACACAGTTTTCCACATTTTAGAGAAGCTTCCTTGGTTGTATTGCCATGCAGGATAAATGAGTACTTTGGCTGAAGGGATTGGCTGTGCATGCTCCATGCACAAAGAAGGTGTTGCTGTTCTCACAGAGTGCAGGACCCACCAATATGACACAAGAAAGAGACCGCTATGGAGAAGCTGTGCTGGATGCTTACTTTCCCAGCAGTCTCTCTCTCCTCCCATGACAATGGTGCAATCCTGGCTGTGGTCACCTCTCCCAAGAGTAAGGGCAACAAGAATGACCACACTTCTGCTTCCACGCTGTGGCTTTTAGAGAGGGCCTGTCCATCCACTTCTTCAACACTGGCAAGGAAAGACAGTTCTGCCTCCTGTGCTTAAAAAGACAGTCCATTAAAAATGATGAAACGGGATAGAATACATAATTAATCACACCTACCTAATGCTAACCTCCACCTCCTTTCCATATAATTAGGACAAGGCCTCACAGAAACTCTTACCACCCTTTCTATTTGGGGTGATTTGTGTCAATATAAAGGAAAACATAGAGTGTGAAAAGATGCTTGAAGCTACAAGCAACTAAACTGAGGATGAGGCTGTGATTCCTTTGAACTAAATGTGCGTTCAGTCTTTTGTCATCCAGACATCCTAGCCCTTTTGGTAGGATCCTGTGTGGATCCTTTTCTGAGGAGATGGTGAATTTCCACTTCACCAGCCACTTGCATCTTTTATTGATTCAAGCAGGAATACTGGAGTATGATGCTCCATGGTCTGCCCAGGACAAATACCCAAACTTCAATTAGATTTAGCAGGATCCAACAGCCTACTGAATTACAGGAATTTATTTGGTATAACTTAGTGTTGTCTTTACTCAAGAAAACATCTTGAGGTTTAGATTTCCATACAATAGAATACCATTATAGTTGTGCGCTTTCCATCAGTTTGGACTAGATGAGATAGTTTAACTTATTACACTCACAGGGGAAGAAACATTCTACTTGGCCATTTGTTCTTCCGTCCTGATCTGTGACAGCCCAAGAGTCTTTAGTTTCGGTTTGTGCTGGAAAGTCTGTTTCCACCATTTCTTTTCCACGTTTGTCTCTTTGAGGGGTGATAATGGCAGGTGGGAAAGCTGCTTTTACTATCTTGAGACAATTCAAGTGAGCTGGTTTGAGTTTTCCTTAGAATAAGAAGGATGTGCATTTGAAGACTGTGTAAGTACTTAAAAAATATTGTCTCATGTTAAACTATGACATTAAAATTTCATATATCCCATCAGTGGTTATGATTGAACTTAGATGTCTCCATAAATGGACTCATTGACCTCAAAAGGTATGTATCTTGTAAAGAGAGTATGTCTTGCCCTTGACAGCACAGGAGAGGAGTAAAAAGCTTACCATTACAGAGAGAACTTGGACTGGGACAGAGATGTCAGAGTGGAGGTGAGCTGAGTAAGCATATGCTGTGCCAGTGTCGAGACGGTCGAAGGGAAAGCTTTTATTGCGTTGTATTCTATTACATTATTTTTCAAAAAACATATCTAACCCCACCACCAACACATCCAAATCTAACTCTAGAAAATTAATTAAGTGTATGGATTTTGGTTTTGAACAGTTGTCATCATCATTCCCAAACTTGTTTACATAAGGAGTAAATTGGCTTGTGCTTATCCATATGTGCAATTTCTAGGTGCACCATTAAGAAATTTTGCTAGCTATGATTCCCACGACTGCATTAATAATTACATGGTTGTGTTACCAGACATTGAAATGGCTCTGAATATGTCTGTTAAGGATAATGTTTTAAATATGAAGGTGATAAAATTTAACATTTCAGTAATGTCAAAGTCTGTTTAGCTACATTCTGAGTTTTCAAAGAACTGACCCATTTCTGTAAAAATAGCTCAAAAGGGATCATTATTATAGATTAACATAGATGAGTCTACATGACTACAATTCATGCTTCATAAAAATTCTGTTTAATTTTTAAAATCTGTTGCTATATTTTTATGATGCAATATAATCTCAGGTCAGGAAGGATAAGTAACCATTGTAATGCAAGAAAACTAGCTCGACAATACAAAGGGATTCATTTAAGGGTGATAATTTAAATAATAGCTAATAAAATCAAAATAATTTAATGTACATTTTAAGAGCTAGACTAATCAAAGCTTAAAATGTGACAGAATAATAAAGCAAAGCTCATTAGTTTGGCACAGTAAAAATACATGCATTCAAAAAGAGCTGGAATAAGCACAAACTTACATTAAAAGTCTTCTCCA
>VXBX01009210.1:2396-23248 GCA_013400415.1 Scytalopus superciliaris
CCTGTGCCCCAGAGCATCATCCAAACCCTCCTACAGCTCTGGCAGCCTTGGGGCTGTGCCCACTGCCCTGGGGAGCCTGGGCAGTGCCCACCACCCTCTGGGGAAAGAAGAGCCTTTCCCTGAGATCCAACCTGAGCCTGCCCTGACACAACTCCAGCCATTCCCTGGCTGTGTCCCTGGTCCCACCAGAGCAGAGATCAGTGCCTGCCCCTCCTACAGAAGGTCATGCAGGACAGAGCTGCCAAAGGAAACTTCAGCCACGGTGCTGTGATGTTTTTGCAGCTTCCCAAGAAAACTTGGCCTTCAGGATTCCCTGCTCTCCTGCCCATCCTCCCTCCTGTGGCTCACAGGGTGTCCGTTGCTGGCCACGGGCTCTCTCCCCTGCTCATCCATGACTGTCATTTGTTCCAGTGGAAATTGGCACCATTAGTGTTTGGGACGATTTCTGTTTGAAAAGACTTTGGACATGGATTAGGGATTAAAATAAATTTACGACACAATTACCCACTGCCATTAGATGAGGACACTGAAAGACACTCAGGCACTGTTTGCTGCTGGGTAAGTGGGCTGCAGAAGGACGTGGCTGCTTGAAAGTGGCTCCTGTATTTATCTCTTTAATCGCTTTTTTTTTAAGCATACATGGTTTATTGCATTATTGATTGAGCAGGGCTTTGAATAATCAATATGGCTTTAAGAATTCACCGGGAATGACAGAACTGCAATTAAGTAGAGTATGTGGAGAGAGCGTTAACCCAACTCATTAATTAATGAGGTCACTTTTTCAAGTGTTTCATGGGAGCCCTTGGGAAGAGAAGGTGGCAATTTATTGTAATCCCTCGAGATGTTTTTCCTCCTCCTTCTTGCAACGTTATCTCCGACTCCCTGCCCTGCGCTGGCGACCTTCGGGTGTCCTCCTGCAGCTCCTTTGGGCAACACGGAACAGGAGCAGAGCTGAAAGGGATTTCAGCCTGGCCACACGTCAGGGCTGTAAAAAACATAGATTTAATTCGTGTCAAAATATGACAAGGCCTGTTTTTTAGACATCTGGGCATTATGAAATATGCCGTAAAGAAATATCAGAGCAAGTAGAGGATGCAGAGAAGGCCTAAAAAGATACAGAGACTGACAATGCAGGACCTGATGTTTCAAAAGAAGAGAACTCAAGTTAAATAGCTAAGCAGCCTTTTTGAGACACAGTGAAGACAAAGCTAAGCCGAGTAACTCAACACAATGGGGGGACAGACGCAAATTAAGAGAAGAGGGAAGTACCTTCAAACCAAGATAAAGATTTAGACCACGGGTTAACAATTAAGTTAATCACCAAGAGAACTGGCTACCTAAAAGTGCCGCTCCGGATCTGAGAGAAGAGCAACATGGTTAATCATTTCACAAGAAATAAAAGAATATGTATTCAATGTATCTAAAGAGAGCCTGCGGGCTCTACCGGGGTGCAGCCGGCAGGGCGGGGACTCTGCGGTGCGCCCAGCGCTGCTGCTCGGGCATTTTCGCACTTACAAAATTAAATTGCCCTTTGTTGCATGATTTGGTCATTTGGGTGGTCATTTTTATAACAGGGCTTCTCCTTTGTGCCAGCCAAACCCCTGGCAGGGGGAGCCAGCCCTGCCTGCCACATCTCTGAGGTGCCTCTGTGAGCTCACAAAAGGGCTCAAACCTTTCGGGTTGCACACGTTTATTCGTGTTTCTGGTGGAAAAAAGTGCATGCCAGGCCAGCTGTAGAACCCCCCAGAGAGGTGCTGATTGGAAGGATTGGTGGGCTGTGTTTGACCCCTGGCTGGGGATCAGCTCGGGAGGGAGAAAAGCAGGGCCATTTCTCCCAGACTGCTCAGAACAACCCCCTGGGGAAGAAGAACCTGATGGATCCTCCAGCCAGTTGAGCATTTAGGCAGAAGTGATTCATGCTTCTGTTTGCAAATAAACCCGTATTATGTCTTTGCTTGCACTTTGCAAGATGTGCTTTGCTCAGGTAGGAAGAAAAGTGCTGATGCTCCCAGCAAGGTTTCCAGAGCACGAACATTTCGCAGCCTTTCTCTTCGTGCCTGTCCAAACATCCCCGTCACAGCCTCATTATTCATCCTCCCCTTCCACAAAACTTCGGTCCCCTCCTTCTAATAAGGAGCTAAAAAGCACTATTTTAGGCTTTCTCAGTGAATTGCTCGTGATTAAAGAGATCAGTTGGGAATAGGCTGTGATGTTGAGAAGCCTCTGTATGAAATATTGAGCAGCGCTTAAGAAAGTCAACTGTGCTGAGGTATTTGTGTCGCAGAAACGGGGCTGGGCTGAGAATGACAATTAAAAGGAGACACAGAAAGCATCTGATGACTCAGGAGGAGAAAACGGTTCAGCTGGGCCAGGCTGAGATGGATAAAGTGTCTGGGTCAGGCTGGGCGATCTCCTGGATCTGCTCTGAGATGGGGGTGCTGTGGGGAGGGTCTTAAATGAGTGACAATGGGCTTTGTGGGTATAAAACCGAGTTAAGTTCAGTGGTAAACGCAACGGTAATTTAAGAATATCCAGTGGTAAGATATCCCTGATTATTCACTGCACAGAGGACAGGGCCAGGCAAAGCTGTCAGGGAGCCCCCGACACTGGCACAGGAACTTCTCAAGGGGTGGTGGCTTTAAGGAGGGGCTCAGGAAGAGCCACTAGACATGGGATGGCACTGAATGTTCCGATTTTGGAAAGAAAACAGGCTTGTGATGGGAAATGGGTCTTGAACAAATTATTTTGAGAGGATTGCTGCTTGATTTCTGGAAAAAAATTAAAAAAAATATGGATGTTGCACTGGCCAAAATGGAGGGGTTTTATTAAAATTTGATGTAATTGTTTCCCCTGCTGGCACTGCTGGGCCAGGACATTGTGCCATGTGAGCCCCAGAGCACCAGCTGGAGCCCCACATTTCACCCACAGCCCTGCACACAGGACATTTGGCACTTAGGGCACACTTTGGTCTGCACTCCAAGCCTTGCTTAATGACGAGAGAAACCCATGCCCGTGACTGGTGTGCCCTGCTTGCCCTGGTTTGGCCTCGGCAGACGTGCAGCCCTGGCAGTCCCTGCCCACCTGTGCCACCCAGCTGTCCTGTGGTTCCCTGCACAGGGGGGTGTGACACCTTGGGATGTGGTTTGGTGGCATTTGGTCCAAAGATTGAACTCGATTGTTATAAAAATCACCACCCAAATGACCAAATCATGCAACAAAGGGCAGTTTAATTTTTTAAGTGTGAAAATCCCAGAGTAGCAGCGCTGGGTGCACCGCAGAGTCCCCGCCCTGCGGGGTGCACACCCTTAGAGCTCGCAGGCTCTCCTTATATACATTTAAAACATACATTTTCTTTTATTTCTTGTGAAATGATTAGCTATTTGTTTTTCTTCTTAAATCCGGCGTGGCGCTTTTAGGTAATTCGTTTTTCTAGCGTGATTAACTTAATTGTTAACCCGTGATCTACATCTCTACGTTGTTTTGAAGGTTCTTCCTTCTTACCTTGATTTGCGTCTGTCTCCTCATTGTGTTGAGTTGCTCGGCTTATCTTTGTCTTTATTGTATCTCAAAAAGGCTGCTTGGCTATTTAACTTGACTTCTTTTATATGTTAAACGAAAACATTGGGTCTTGCCTTCCCCCATATCTTTCTAGGCCTTTACTGCTCACTTCAAAATGCTTTGGCATATATTTCTTTTATTTAACACGAATTAAATCTATGTTTTTTACACGATGATCTGAAATAATTCTGTGATTCCAAGGCTTGAGGTGCTTTCCTGCAGGACTCAGCCCAGTGACCATCCCCCTGCCAGGGCCACCAACCCCCCAGCCCGGGCCCTGCTTTGAGCCTTTCTGGCAGCAGGCAGAGCCCAGTGCCAGGAGCTGGGGCACGGATTTGTGAGCACACCCTGAGGACTGATTTATTCCCCTTTGATATATTCCCTTCCCCAGACAGCAGCACTGACGTAACCAGCACAGCCCCTCCTGCTCTGGCAGGCTGATGCAACGCGAACAGGAGCTGCTGCAGAGTGACACACTTTGAAATGGGCAGGGCTGCTGACAATCCGAGCAACAATAATAATAATAACAGCAGAAGTAAATATTCTGTTTATTTAAATTCCTCCCCCCGGAGACTCCCAAGTCCCTGGTGTTTATTGGTGGCCAGCAGAGGGTTAACTAAATGCAGTGGAGGTTTTGGCGTGCACACCCTGCTTGCATTGGGGGTGAGGAGATGGGGGATAAATAGCACGGATTAAACACACAGTGGCTGTGGGGAATCCATCCATCTCCTCTGGGAAACTGCCTGTGTCAAGGAAGGGAACGGCAAGAGCAGGCAGGGCTGGGGAGGGATGAGCTCTCCACCCTACTGAGCCCTGGAGGTGCCTCTCTGTGGGCAGGAGAGGGACAGCCTGGCCCAAAGTGGGGCTGGGGCTGCTGGCTGGGAAGGTGATTCCCAGTGAGCATCCTCTGCTGCCAAAGTGCTGGTTAAAATCACGGCAGAGGGCACTGGTGCCTTCCCGGTGTTCCTGTGGCTCCCCATCCTCACCCTTTCCTGCTTTTCCAGAGCATCGTTTCCAAGGCTCACATTTTCCATCTGGGATTTTCACTTCTCCCTGTTTATTCCCTGTATTTCCAGCATGCATCAATGAGAACCACGTGGCAACCGAAAGCAGGTCAGTGGGACAAATTAATTCTCTCTGTCCTCTGTGCTGAGGCTTTATGACAAGTGGCTAATCATCTCTGATTCCTGTGGTACTCCTGGTAATAACATTAGCCACGATTAACTCATTTAGCTCATCTGTGGATTTAATATCTAATTCAGCAGCACATCAGAAGAGAGCAGGCAGGGCTGTTCGGGAAGCAATAACCCCTTTTCCATGCGCTGGCACTTTTTAAAAGCAGTTCATAACGACCTTTTGGAAATTAATTTATCAGCCGTGAGAATCGGTCCGACCTCGGTCATCAGGTTTTTTGCCTCGGGGTCCTTGCTGATGAGTAACAGCAATTAGTGCTTTCCAGGAAAGGGCAGGGCCAAGGGGATGTCTGGCTGGGCTCAGGCAACCTGAGGGGCAGGATGAGAGCTGGCATTGCCCATCCCCACCAGGCACCTCCCACGGCCCCTAAACCCTCCGGTTTCGTCCCGATTCACAACCAACACCTTCCCTGTGTCCTGCGGGGGGTTGTGCTTGGCCCATCCTCACTCCTGGTGGCCTGAGATGTGCAGTCTGCTCCAGGCACCCCGTGATAAAGGGGATGGGGGGGGATAAAGCTGAGCCCGTTCCAGCTCCAAATGGCTCCATTGTATCTGGTTTACATAAGGAGCTATAAATACCCAGCCCCACTCCCTGCTCGCTGCGTTCTGTTTTCCTTGTCTGCATTTTTAATTGTCGTGGCAGCTGTGGCAGTTTTTCCCGTTCAGTGGCGAGCTGTGTCTGACTGGAATGTGCTGGGAGGGTGTCTGAGTGCCCTCATGCCAGGCAGAGAGCCACCAGCCTGCTCGGGTCGTGCCCACTGCCCCCGGGCTTCAGGAGGAGGAGGGTTTGGAAGGACAGAAGGGATGGGCTCACTCAGCTTACCCGACTGTCCCTGTCCAGGCAGAGCCCACCTATGGCATCTTTTCTTCCACCTGGCCATGAGGACCAGCCCCAGGCAGCTTGCCCAGCTTGCCCCAGACCCAGGGCACTTGAAGACCATTCAAAGGACTTTGCTTTGCCAAGCAGGAACACTCTGCCTCTGATGCAGGGAACGTGACCTTTATGAGTTTCGTTTTGGGGCTGGGGAATCCCGAAGAAGGTCAATTTCTGCACAGAATTTGTGTTTGCACCAGGCATGGAGGAGAGAGAACATCTCCTACATCCCATTGTCAAGAATTCATGGATGCCAGGGCATGGGGGCAGTGGGCAGAGCTTGGCATCGGGGTGGACTCAGCTGAGCTGAAGGGCAGAGCAGTTCTGGCCTTCAGGGACTGTCCTGCTTTGCAAACAGCCACTCTCATGTCCTGCTTTTCTGTCCCTGCAGCCCCACAGGGGCCTATTCAGGATCAGCCAGGACAGTTCAGGTCAGTTGTGGAAAGGATGGACAGGAGGTTACTCGAATGGCTGTTGAGGCCACTCAGCTCTGCATTTCCTTAATCCACACCTCACCAAAGCAGGAAAGAAGAGCCCCAGGCACCCACAGCATCTCCTCCCTGGGTGCTGCCAGCTGGGCACTGTCCAGCCCCTGCAGAGAGCCCTGCCCAGGAAGGTGCCCAGCCCCGAGTCTCCACCAAACTGCTGCACCCTGGGGCTCAGGGGGCAAAAGGAAACCAGTCCCCACTGGTCCCCTCCCCACCACTGATATGCTCTGCTCAGTGCCAGAGGGAACCAGCACAGAGAAGAGCCCAGCCCCTGGATCACATCCCCAGGACCTGCCTCTGCTGAGCAAAGTCACCTTTAGGTCAGTCTCGACCAGGTGGAGCCACGGCCAAGACTGCCCTGCAAGGTCCAGGCTGTCCCTGGGAGTGTCCAAGGTTGGACGGGGCTTGGAGCACCCTGGGCTGGTGGGAGGTGTCCCTGCCCGTGGCAGGGGGTGGGATGGGATGAACTTTAAGGTCCCTTCCAACCCATCCTGTGATTCCATGCCTCTGTGAGCCATGGGGGCTGTCCCTGCCACCCTGTCACTGAGAGCTCCCTCTCACCAAGCACTGCCAGGCACCTTTGGGTAGTGGCCTCTCATTTACATGCACATTTCAATTAGTCAGCAGTAATGCAACAAGTGATTAAGGCTGGCCCCAAGTGCCCCCAAGTGAACCCCAGGCCTCCTTTCCCCTTGAGCAACAACAGGCAAGCAGCTCTGGTTTTGCAGTGAGCAGCTTCAGCCCCCCCTCCCTGCAGGTCTGGCATCACAACCTTCACATCACCCCCCTGTGCTCATTTCCCAGCTATCCCAGACAGAAGTGGAGCTGGGAATGGTTTCTAGAACTGCTCCTGCTCTGTGGGGAAGTGGGGGAGAGGGCTGGGAGCTGGCAGGGAGCTTGGTTTGTTTATTTATTCTTTGGTTTGGTTGTTTAGCCTGGAGAAAAGGAGGCTCAGGGGGGACCTTCTGGCTCTGCAAATCCCTGCCAGGAGGGGGAGCCGGGGGGGGGCGGGCTCTGCTCCCAGGGAACAGGGACAGGAGGGGAGGGAGGCTCAGGTTGGACAGCAGGAGGAATTTGTGCCTGGCAAGGGGGGTGATGCCTTGGAAGGGGCTGCCCAGGGAGGGTTGGAGTGCCCAGCCCTGGAGGTGCCCAAGGCAGGGCTGGCCGTGGCACTCAGAGCTCTGGGCTGGGGCACAGGGTGGGCTCCTGGGCTGGGAGGGCTTTGCCAGCCTCAGGGATTCTGGGATTTGATGATTCTACACCTCATGTGGGGTTCCATTGGACCTCCTGCATAAGGGGAAGGTTGGACTCTGTCCTGGGACTGCCAGAGGATCCCCTAGGCCTGGCTTTGCCCTCGTCCTCCACCTGGACTGGCACAAGCTGCTCCCAAACAGCTCTGGCTCAGCAAGGATGGGCAGGAGCTGCTTCCAAGGGGAAAGGACCATGGTGGGGATGGGCAGGGAGAGGCCCACATGCCTCTGTAAATCACAGCAGTGACAGAAAGTTGTTTGAGAGTGGCATTAATGGGCATATCGTTCACAATTAAGACATCAATTAAATTCTTGAAAATTAGGTGGAAATATCAAACACCACATTAACTGGAAAATTCCCAACCAGTGTATCCCACAGCCTTGGGATGGGTGGGTTAATTATCCCTCATTAAAGAGGCCTGAAATCAATCTCAATATCTCTCTGTCATTTCAGTTTGGCAAAGCTGGAGGCACCTTCTTGTTTCCCTGAATTTCCTGCTGCTGTAGCCCAGGTGGCTCTCAGGTGAGGCTGAACCCCCATGCCCTGTGCCCCCCTCTAACTCTGCCCCGTGCCAGGGGTTCTGCATCCTCCCCTGCCCCGTGCCAGGGGCTCTGCATCCTTCCCTGCCCCGTGCCAGGGGCTCTGCATCCTCCCCTGCCCAGTGCCAGGGGCTCTGCATCCTCCCCTGCCCCATGCCAGGGGTTCTGCATCCTCCCCTGCCCCGTGCCAGGGGTTCTGCATCCTCCCCTGCCCAGTGCCAGGGGCTCTGCATCCTTCCCTGCCCCGTGCCAGGGGTTCTGCATCCTTCCCTGCCCCGTGCCAGGGGTTCTGCCTCCTTCCCTGCCCCGTGCCAGGGGTTCTGCATCCTTCCCTGCCCTGTGCCAGGGGCTCTGCATCCTCCCCTGCCCCGTGCCAGGGGCTCTGCATCCTTCCCTGCCCCGTGCCAGGGGCTCTGCCTCCTTCCCTGCCCCGTGCCAGGGGCTCTGCCTCCTTCCCTGCCCCGTGCCAGGGGCTCTGCCTCCTTCCCTGCCCCGTGCCAGGGGCTCTGCCTCCTTCCCTGCCCCGTGCCAGGGGTTCTGCATCCTCCCCTGAGGAACAAGGGGCAGGGTTGGAGGTGCCACCACACTCATGGCATGACCAAGCCTGGAGGAATGGAGCAAAGATGCCAATTCCCACGTGCCCAGGAGGTGACCACAGACAGCACCCAGGTCTCTCTCCTGCAGCCCACAGAGTGCCCCTCTGGCACGGTGTGGAAGGGATTTGTGGGCCACCAAAGAGTCCTTTCTTTACAGTGCCCACCCCAAATGATCCCTCCTTGAAGAGACCCAGCACAAAAGAGCTCTCCTGCCTCCAGCCTGGCTCTGTCCCTGCCAGCAGAGCAGGGACTCTGTTAATCAGCACTTGGGCTTTGGTAATTACATTATTTATTGCAATATGAAAACAGAATAATAACGATAATCACAAGAAAGAAATTAGCCTGGCCAGGCTGAGGCTGTTCAGTTGGCCGTGTGGGCTCGAGCAGGATCACTTTCTGGAGAATTTTCCTTGGGAATGGCTGTGCCTCTGCTAAAGTCACTTCTTAAATGCTGGCTGGGCTGCCCCTGCTGAGCTGCTGCCTCAAGGTCACCACAGGCACCTCTCTGTGGGGAGAGCGGCCCTGCAGGGCCTGAGGTCACCCCAGGAGCAAACCCCCCCTGCCCTGCCTAGAAATCTCATTTATTCCAGGTGCTCTGAATGCAGCTGCTTTGCTGTGGCTCCAATTTGCAATTTCTATGCCAGTGTTTTCACTGCTGGGAGAATCAATACACCTGGACAGGGCTTGACATCAGCAGGATGCAGTCCTGGCCAAAGGAGAGGGCTGGAATTTATTTGGAAGGTGAACTGCCAGGTTTTATCTGCAGATTAAACTGTGTGCAAGAGCTGGGGGGCAGGGGGGAGCACAAAGTGCCAGGCCACAGTCCGGGACAGGCAGACTGTCAGGTCCAGGAGAGTCCTGACTCCCATGCCATGCCATGCCATGCCATCCCACCCCATGCCATCCCATGCCATGCCGTGCCATGCTATGCCATGCCATCCTATGCCATGCCACCCCATGCCATCCCACCCCATGCCATCCCATGCCATGCCGTGCCATGCTATGCCATGCCATCCTATGCCATGCCACCCCATGCCATCCCACCCCATGCCATCCCATGCCATGCCATGCCATCCCACCTCCCTCTGTGTTCCTTGTGCCTTGTGCCTCAGCCCCTCCCCAGCCATCCCGAGCCTGCAGCACTTTGGCTTTAAATCTTTATGAGCTACCAAGTGAGAGAAAAAAATTGGGAAACCCAAATTCCTCTGTGCCTGGGGGCCCAAAAACCTGGGAAAGATCAACCTTTCCGTGGCTGAGGCTCCCACGTGAGGCTGCACCAAACCCTCCCTCCCCGTGAGCAGAAGGCACTGCAAACAAACAAGCAAAGCTCAGAAAACTCAGAGGTGGGGGGTTGTTTTGAAGCCTTCCCAGCCCTGTCACCTCCGGTGCTTTAATTGCCAGCTCTGAGCTGGGGGAGTTTCTCTGAGCGCCGTTTGGCTGGGAAGCAGAGGGGGTGGGAAATGCAGCCTCGCTGAGGTTTGACACCGGAACAGCCTCACACCGAGTGTGCTGAACAGGAGTTCCTTCCCATATGTACTTTTGGGAAGTGCAGAATCCTCAGTTCTCTGCGGTTTCCAACGTCCTTCTTTTGTGATTAAAACATTCCACCAATTATTTCAGCTTTTAGTTAGAAACTTGTTTTTTTTTTTCCTTAATTACAGACTCGCAGTGTGGAGTTTTCCACCCTGAGCTGGTGCTTGGAGGACAGCAGGGGCTGGGAAGGACCACAGCATGTCGTGCTCCCTGGCACAGGAGTTTCCATTTGTTCTCAGCTCTCTCAGCCTGTACCTTATTTTTTTTCTTCCAGCTGAAACCCTTTGCTTTGTGTGCTGTCCTTGATGGACTCAGAGCCCTGCTCTGTCCCTCTCTGCCTGTACACACTGTTTCCATCCAGTCCTCACTTCATGCCTTGGTCTTCCCACAGACCTGGGATTCTTGCCTGACTTGCCTTGGACTCTTCAGCTGCTCCACATCTTTCCTCTATCACAAGGTCCTGCTGCTCCTGTGGGTGTCTGAGGGGGGAGGCAGTGACCCCACACACCCTACAGCCTTTCCTACAGCCCCACACGATGCTGTGCCCCCTCCAGCAGCAGCCCCTCAGTGCAGGTCACAGACACCCAGAGTGGGTTGGGTGGGAAGGGACCTTAAAGGTGATCCAATTCCAACCCCCTTCCATGGGCAGGGACACCTCCCACCAGCCCAGAGTGCTCCAACCTGGCCTTGGACACTCCCAGGGCTGGGGCAGCCACAGCTTCTCTGCCCAACCTGTGCCAGGGCCTGCCCACCCTCCCAGTAGGGTGTTTGTTTCTGACATCTAACCCAGACCTGCCCCCTTCAGTTTGAACCCATTGCCCTTGTCCCATCACTCGAGTTGCTGATGAACAGCCACTCTCTGATCTCCCTGCAGCCCTTCCAGACACTGGAAGGTGCTCTGAGGTGTCCACACAACCTTCTCCTCTGCAGGCTGAGCAGCCCCAGCTCCCTCAGCCTGATTCAGTTGTGGTCAATTCCACTGAACTGACTGGCCAAGCTGGTACATTTTGGAGAAGACTTTCACCAAGGTTCCAGCTGTACTTTGGAGAAGTTCTGCATCTCCCACCTGGGTTTGCTCAAGTCCTGCAGCTCCTTCCCTGTGCATTCAGCCTGCTCTGAGGTACCTCGTGGTCAGTGCAAGGACACAGAGACCTGGGTTGGGGTGTGTTTCAGCTGCCCCCGTGCCCTGGTCTGTGCTGAACTGCAGGCATCACCCCCTGCCCACCCCGCTGTCCTGGTGCCCACAGCTCAGTTAGTCCTGGGATGGAAAATGAGTTACCTGAGAAAGGTTGTGTGAGGTGGGGGTCGGTCCCTTGGCCCACGTAACAAGTGACAGACAAGGGGAAAAGGCCTCAAGTTGTGCCAGGGGAAGTTCAGGTTGGATATTAGGAAAGATTTAAAGCCAGGTTGGACAGGGCTTGGAGCAGCCTGGGCTGGTGGAAGGTGTCCCTGCCCACGGGACTGGATGACTCTTCCAATCCAACCCATTCTGTGATTCTGATTCTATGAAATTCCTTCACTGGAAGAGTGGTTATGCACTGGAACTAAGGGAAACCTTGGCTCCTCAGGGAAATTGTGGATCCTCAGGGAAACCTTGGCTCTTTAGGGAAACCTTGGCTCCTTAGGGAAACCTTGGCTCCTTAGGGAAACTTTGGCTCCTCAGGGAAACCTTGGCTCCTTAGGGAAACCTTGGCTCCTTAGGGAAACCTTGGCTCCTCATGGAAACTTTGGCTCCTCAGGGAAACCTTGGCTCCTTAGGGAAACCTTGGCTCCTCAGGGAAACCTTGGCTCCTTAGGGAAGTGGTGGGGTTGCCAACCCTGGAACTGTTCAAAAACTGAGTGGATGTGGCACTTCACCCTTTAATGGGCACGGTGGGATTTGGTTGAAGTTTGAACCTGAGGTTTTATCTTGGAGGTCTTGCCCATCCTCGATGATCCTGTGATGTCAGCCTGGCCCAGGCTGGCAACTGGAGCTGCATCTGAAGGGAAGGGTTTGTTCTGTGCCCTGCAGGTCCCTCTGTGGGGCTGTGCAGGCTCCACTTTGGAAGCAGCCCCAGATGGGCCATGGGCTTGCTGAGAACCCCTCTTTGCTTTCAGCCACCCCCAGCAATGAGCACAATGAAACCACCTGCAGGGGCTGGCTCTTTCTGGAAGCCTTTTTTTCCTTCCAGGAGCACTCTGGGCACGGAGAGGGCAGGGCAGAGCTGGGCACCCTGGTCACATCCTCAGCTGGATGGGTGGAGGAATAACCCTGAGCCCCTCGGAGGCTGGAAGGCAGGGGATGTGTTTTAAAAAAGTGCAGATCATGAAACAGGAAATCCCCCTGGGATTGAATTGTGAGCCAACCACTAAAGAAGGGCCATTAATTTGCTCCCAGCTCATAACAAAGTTTCCCACTACAGGAGAGCTTTAATAAGGTTACCCATAAACTTTATGTGTTTGTAGCAGTCCAGGAAATTACAATTATCTCGTGCTTGCAACAGAATAGGTAATCCCAGCAACAGGGAAAATGCCATCCCACGCAAAGGTTCCCAGCCAAAAACCATCATTAACGGGTGGTTTAATTTACTGGGTCGTAGTTAAGGCAGAGGGGGAAGGGTCAGAGAGGGGAGTTTTAACCCCCCTACCAGAGCCTTGTGTGGGGACCCACAGGCTGCCTGTGAGAGCCCAGGGCTGGGCTGGGGGTGCCCCCCACTCTGCAGCTGGGCAGGACACTGAGATGGCAGTGGGAGCAAATCCCCTCCAGCACTGCCAAGGAGCTGCCTTTGGGGCTGGGGCTGTGCCAGGGCAGGCTCAGGTTGGATCTCAGGGAAAGGCTCTTCTTCCCCCAGAGGGTGGTGGGCACTGCCCAGGCTCCCCAGGGCAGTGGGCACAGCCCCAAGGCTGCCAGAGCTCCAGGAGGGTTTGGATGATGCTCTGGGGCACAGGGGGTGACTCTTGGGGATGGGCCTGGGCAGGGCTGAGGGTTGGACTGGCTGATCCTTGGGGGTCCCTCCCAGCTCAGCACACTCTGTGACTCTGCAGTGGGAGCTGAGACCAAATTCAGCCCCTGGGAGCACACGAGGATTCCCTGCCCCCGCCTCAGGGCTGTGTGTCCCTGGGGATCAGGGGGGTGCTCAGGGCAGGGGGGCTGGAGGCAGGAAGGAGCAAATCTGGGAGAGCATCAGCCACACTGAGATCAAGTCAGTACAGTCAGGGATGAGGAAGGAAGGGGCTTTCTCTGCTCTCTGACTCCTGTGGGATTGTTGGGGTGTCTGGGCAGGGCTGAGGGTTGGACTGGCTGATCCTTGGGGGTCCCTCCCAGCTCAGCTCATGCCGTGGCTCTGCTTTGAGCGGGGCTTTGCCGGCAAGCCTGTCCTGTCCCTCTCCCTCACTAGATGGAGATCTTTAGTTGTCCACTGGTTCTTCCCTCTGAGAAACTGGGCTGCTGAATTTTCGGCTCCTCTCTGGGCTCTCTGGTTTCCCTGTGGGATGCAGAGCTCTCCCTGCCCAGAACTCACAGCAAACAGGCCTCTCTGCCATCCCACTTTTTGAACATCCCCGGTCGAATTTTTATTTATTGGGCTGATGAGACTGAAAACACTTGCAAGGGGATTTTCCTAACGAGCTAATGAAAAGCAAACGAGAGCATCAACAAGGAGTGTGAGCCACTCTTGACTACCCTGAGCTCAGCAGCCCCCCCAGAACACCCTCCCAACAGGCAGCACACCCCAACCTAAGTGGGGCTAAAACTCAGCCCAGACCCCCTTTTAAGCTGAGCTCTGTCAGAGTTCAACCACATCATCTCGAGCAGAAATGCTGTTGCTAAAGATAAAGCTCTGTCTGAACAGCCCTGAGCAAGAAAAGCTGTCCCAACCCTTCTCTGGAGGTGGGACTGGCAGGGCCAGCAGGATTTGAGCACCACTCTGAGCCCGGTTTCTGGTGGAGACAGCGGAGAGAAATGAGATCCCATGGGCAGGAGGTCAGTGTTGCTCCACAAAATACTCTCTCCACTGCAGCCAGGAACTAATTAGGAGACCAGCTGAACCCTGGGTGATGAATATTCAACTGGCAAAACTTGCCTGCACACAACCAGGGGCCAAAAATAACATTCAAATAACATTAGGAGAGTAACATCAAAAAAAGAACATTCCTGGTAAAGCAAAATGTGAGGTAATAAAAGGGTCAAAAGGATGGGGCAACCACAGGGGGCAGATTTGGGGGGTTTTGCTTAGGGATTCCCATGGGAATGAAATGGATGAAAAATGAAGGTTCAGTAAAAAGTAATGTTTTAATTTTATTCCCACAAGGGAGCATTGAAGAGTTTCAAGATCTTCACCGTTTTCAGCTGGAAATTAATTAATATCTTGTCCAAAACGTTTTAGAAAGGTATAGTTGGGGGGCAAATCTGTCCAACCCCTTGTTGGGAAAGTTTCAAGCCTTTCTTTAAAAGAAAGTGTCTTGTGGAGGGGGATTTTTCAGGGGAGGGAAACCAAAACGCTGCTGAGTGGATGAAGACAAACCTGTTTTCAGCGAGCTGGGGGGGATTTCTTGCCTCTCCTCACACCAGCCCGCGTGAGAGAGGAAACCAGTGGGGCTGAGCTGGGCATACTGGGAAGGTGCCAGGCTCCTGCTGAGGTGCTGGGATGAGCTGGGGGTGTCCTGGCAGCCGGAGCAGAGGGACTGGGAGGCAGAAGTGCCGCAGGACAGGGAGGGAAGGCAGGAAAGGCTGCAGGGAATGGGCTGAGGGAGCTGGGGCAGAGGGGGCAGGAGCTCTGAGCCCTGGGGGGGTCTCAGCCTTGCAAACCTGGCTCTGAAATCCTCTCAGCACGGCAGAAAGGGAGTGCTTTTGAAAGGAAACAACATTTGCTGGGATCTTTTTTTTTTTTTTTTGCATTAGAAACTAACCAAAAAAGTTTTATATTTTCTGTTCTTCACCCCCATCCCCACCCCCTTTTCCCTCTGCCTTTGCCTCACTGCCTTCACCTTATTTACTTTGCTTTTTGGGTGTTGTTTGGGGTTTTTTCGGTGCTTTTCCTTCCTTCTCTCCTCGTTTCTTTGCACTTTCCCCCCCGGCAGGAGCGGTGATGGTCGCATTGAAATGCTCAGAGGAGGCAAATGCTCTTTGCAATCCTTTCTGGCAGAGAGACCGACGGCCGTGCGCAAATGAGGGAAGGCTGACAAATTGCTCGCACTCCGTGCCACAGATTCCCCGAGCTGCTGAGCTGCGAAGTCTCCGGCCTCTGGAATTACGGGGTGGGAGACTCACAGATTTAGGTGTTTCACTCAAAGAAATAGGGGAAAGACAGGGAAGTTTAACACCTCAGAGTGGGCACAAACCCAAAGGGCTCTTCGTTTCCTTCAGGTTTAGCTCCGTTTCCACACAGATAAATGTGGGGAAGAGATTGGACTTCCCAGAAATTATCCTTCCAGCCAATCCTTGAGGGTCTGGACTACCCTGGGGCCTTTGGGGAGACACTCAGCTCCTTCCGAGGGGGTCGTTCTTGAGTGTCTCCTCATCGAAGCCACCTTTGTGTGGCCACTTTTGCTCCTCGGAGTTGCTGCAGCGACTGCAGGGGGAGCCTCGGCACCAGAATTAGGCTGGGCAGCCGAGCTCGGGGAGAGGAAATTACCAATTCCGCTGGAAAGGCGAGAATCCAGCCCCAAATGGGGCATTAAATCCAAGGGTACGCTCACTGGCCAACTGCGGCCAGCACAAAGCGGGTCACGTTTTTCAGAGAGCTCGGAAAAGAAAGGCAGGACTCCTTGAGCCGAGCTCAGCGGGGAGTTTTGCAGCCCTGGGAAAGGGGAATAACAGTTGTTATTCAGCTTCCAAGACCCCACAGCCGGAGAGGTGGGGCAGGAGGAACCTCTGCTGGGAGAGCTGACCCATTTCAAGGCTTTCTGGCTGCCAAGCAGCATCTGTGGCTTTGGCAGCAGCTCCTTGTGCTGTCCTAAAGTATCCTGAGAGATGAGAGTCTGGCCTAAAAGCTCCCCGAAGGTTTGGGATCCCAGCTGGTTTCCACCAACAGTGAGCAGTTTATTCATGTTGGGTGGAACAGAGAGACACAGAAAAAGCCAGTGGAGCTGCAGAAATCAGTCTGGTCTCAAAAGAAAGCTGTGCTTTAATGAAGGAACAAATTCAACGCTGAGAAACGCCAAGTGAGAAGAGTTTCTCTTACAAACCTGCCCTGAATTCTTCAGAGCACTTGTTGTAAAGAGCAAGGGACTCTTGGAAATAGGGCACAGCTTGAGCAGCTCCTCGGTGCTGGCTCAGCTCCCCACTGGAAGTTGTGCTCCCCTCAAACCCTTCCTGGGATCTCCCTTGGTAAGGACAAGACAAAGGTGGGGAGCTCAGTCTTGCACGAGTGGCTCAAATTTGTGGGGCACAAAGGAGGCCAGAGAGAGACACTGAAGGTTCTGGGTGATCCCTGAAGATCTGCTTGGCTGTGGTAGCAGGCAGGATATGAGGTAGCAGGCAGGGTATGATCACTTGACTGGAGAAATGTGTCTCCTGACTCTACAGAGACCTGGAGCCATCCAGAGTGGGACTTCCCAGGCCAAGTCAGCAGAGGAGAAACATCAGATCTTCCTTCTCTGGAGCAAAGAGATCTCAAAGAGCACCTTACAGCAAACTGGTGAGCTACAGACTGGATCAAGATGATAATTTGGGTATGAAATTGGCTGGGACACTTGGGGTTAAAGGATCTCACAGGGTACAACTGGTGGCTGGTTCCCTGCACCATCCCTTGGGTCACTGCTCAAGGTCTCCAAAAGAGCCTGGATCATGAAATGGGGAGCAGGGGCTGGAGTGCCTGGGTGAGAGCAGGCTGGGGGGAGCAGCCAGCACCCTGGGAAGGGCAGGGCTGCTCCTCACATCAACCTCAGGACCTCCAGCACAGGCACGTTCCAAGTGCAGTGCCAGCAATGCCCTGGCTCCAGGGAGGGTCAGCAGGAAGGGACCTGGTGGGCACACACTGGGCACAGGTCCGGAACATGCTGTGGGAGAGATGATGGGCTGGAGTGGTAAGGAGAGGGAATATTGCCCTTTACTGGTGGTGTGTGAGAGCACACCTGGAAACTGGGTCCAGCTTGGAGGCCTTGAAGAAAGACATGGCTATTCTGATGCAAGTCCAGAGGAGGCAACCACGGTGGTTGGAGAGCTGGAGCTTCTCATGTGAGTAAGAGTGGTGCTTGTTTAGGAAGAGAAGGCTAAAAGGGGAGAGATGTGTTCATTCTGTCCTCAACTCCAGTGGGAAGGCAGTCCCCGAATTTCCTTGGAGGTGCATGGAGTTTGGTAATAGATAGCAGGGAGCAGTTGCAATGCAGCAAACACTGATTATAAATTAGGAAGAATATTTTAAGTCTGTGAGTTGCTCAGGCACTGGAACAGGACCCCAGTATGGCTGGGGGATCTTCATTCTGAAGATCATGGAACCAGAGAAATACAGAATGGTTTGTGTTGGAAGGGACTCCAAGGATCATCTCCCTGACCCCCTGCCATGGGCAGGGACACCTCCCACCAGCCCAGGGTGCTCCAACCTGGCCTTGGACACTGCCAGGGATGGGGCAGCCACAGCTTCTCTGGGCAACCCGTGCCAGGGCCTGCCCACCCTCACAAGGGAGAGTTTCTTCCTAATATCTGACCCAAATTTCCCTTATTTCAGTCTGAATCCATTTCCCCTTGTCCTGTGGCTCCAGTCCCTGATGAACAGCCCCTCTCCAGCTTCCCTGCAGCCCCTTCAGACACTGGAAGGTGCTCTGAGGTCTCCACACAACCTTCTCCTCTGCAGGCTGAGCAGCCCCAGCTCTCCCAGCCTGTCCATAGGGGAGCTGCTCCAGCCCCCTTATCAAATCCATGACCCTCCTTCCTTTATGTCAGAATATTTGTTAGAGCAGCCACCTCACAGACAGAAAGGGGGATGGGACCTCAGGCCAGAGAGCTCAGGGGCATAAACCCCACGNCCCATGGCAGGGGGTGGAAGGAAATGATCCATGAGGTCCCTCCCAACTTGTAGCATTCTGTGATTCCCTGATGGATTCCCAGTGGCACCAGGGCTGTGTTGCTTCCCTGCCTCCAGCTGTGCTCCCTGGTGCTGGAGCTGGGGCCGAGCAGAGAGCAGGACATTCCCAGCTCCAGGACATCAGAGAACATTCCCTGCTGGGCTATCAGCCAGGCCTGTTCCTCCCCCATTAGACCTGCATTCCCCTTCTGCCCCTTGCAGGTGTGGCACAGCATCTCTCACCTCTCTGGCACCATCTGAGAGGCACCAGAGCCCAGGAACTGGCCTGGGGAGGAGAAGATACAGAGGCTCGGGATGAAGGGATCGTTATTCCCTTCCCTCTGTCTCCTCTCACTCATGGAACCGCATTGTTCCCAATTCTCCCTCTGCCCCCGAGGCTGAGGAGCATCACCTCAGTCCTGCCCAGCGGGACAGCAGCAGAGAGGGGGCTGGAGAGCACTTTCCTTTCCTTGATGTCCCAACGAGGTCATCAGCAGCTCCCTGATGCACTTTGTCTCAGCAAACCTTATCTCAACAACAGTGTCGGCTTCTCCCAGGGACAAAGAGTGTGGGGGAGTGTGACTGTCACTCAGAGGGTGTCAATTCAGCCCTGGGGTGTGGCCCTGGTTGTCCGAAAGCCCCACCAGCAGGATGTGCCTTGGCTGGAACCCTGTGAGAGGTTCAGTGGGTAGCAAAGCCCAGGAAGCCCCTGCAGCCTGTACAGGCCATGGAAACATCAGGGAAGGAGGTGCCAGAGCCGGGGCCACTCCTCTAATTCGCCCACCCCTGCCAAAAAATGCCTCATTGAAGACTAACCTGATGTCTTCAGACATTCCTGCCAGGATTCATTTTCTAGTTGGCACAGAAGGCCAATGACAAAAGCTTTTGCCAGGAACAGTGGAGAGCAATTTCTAGGGTGGCTGAGCTCCTGTCCCAGGCAGCCCCGTTGGCACAGGTAAGGGAGGGAGCAATTAATTACCCTGCAAACCCAGCAGCTGAGGCTGGAGCCTGACATCCAGCAGCCAGGGCAGGGGGGAGCAGCTGCTCTGTGTGGCCACAGTGAAACATCTTCTCCTGAACCCTGGAGGTTGGAATTAAGCACAGAATCGGGTGTGGGAAGACTTTTCCCCATGCACAATCCCTGTTTTTCCTGGAGCTTTATGAGAAGGTGCTGTTGCTGCTGTAGCTGGAGGGCTGTGCATGCAGGGAGCTCCTCTGGGGCACGGGGTGCTGTGCAGGAGTGGAGAGCTCAGTGTGCGGTGCTGGGATACAGCCTGAAAACCCTGGGTGGGTCCTGCTGTCCATGCCCTGCCCCAGCACAGTGTCCCACCCACAGTGGTGGGGACAGCTCTGCTCCCAACAGGGCGCCCTGCAGGGAGGAGAGGCTTTCCGTTTAAGGCTCTGTTTGAGCTCGTCCTTGCTGGGACATCCCAGGTTCTGGGGCAACATCCAACCAAGGTAACCATGACCAGCAACTCTTCTACTCCAGGTCCCACAGGCAGAATTGGGTGTGAATCTCAAGGCAGGACTCGGTGAAGCCACTGCAGGAGGGGTGGAGAACCCTCTCCCTTGCTCCTTCAGCCCCTGTCCCTGCCAGTCTGCTCAGGCTCCCTGTGCTGAGCCCTCTGGGCTCTCTTTTCTCTTCTTCTTGCTCTCCAGTTAAATATGAGCTCAGGATAAAACAGGGCAGCTCCCTTGGCTGACCCCAAAGCAGAGTAACTTCTCTGGGATCCCCCAAACCTCCCTGAGGCTGAGAGAGTTTCCTGACCCTGAGGAATTGCTGCCCACTCCTTCTTCTCCCCCTTCATTCAGGAGCAAGCCAGGACTCTCAGCAGTTGTGCAACAGGGGCAGTGTGGTCAGTGTGAGCTCCTGGGGCACAGTAAGAGCTGGCAGAGTGTCCTGTGCCCCTGAGTGCCAGCAGGGCACACTGGGGAGGTGGAGGAGACCATTCCCTCCTGCTGGGCACTTGGGAGGTCACATCTGCATCCAGGTCAGGGAGAGGCTGAGGGTGCTGGCACTGCTTGGTGTGAAGAACAGAAGGCTGAGAGATGTTGCTGCTCTTGCCTCTTGCCCAAGGGAGGTTTTGGCACAGGTGGGGGCTCTGGGTGGAGGTTCCTTGTGAAAGGACACCAGACAAGAGACACAACAAACAGGGATCTCCCCAAATGTAGGGGAAAAATAAACATTTCACAGTGAGGGACACCCAGCCTTGAGGTAAAGGTGTTATCTCCATCCTTGGCTGCTTGAAGCTGAGCAACCTCCTCTGCCTTTGGTGACATCCCTTCTCTGAGCAGGGCTTGGACTGGAGACCTCTGGCAGTGCATCCTCACATGGATTATTCCATAAATCCCTGATTTTAAGCCCATCTGGGGCAAAGAATGACCCTGGAGACCCAACCCAGCAGGGCTGAGTTGGCTCAGGCTCGACCCAGAGAGGAGTTGCTTTCCTGGTGTGCCCCCCCAGCTTTGTGCTCGACCTGCATCTTTGCTGCAGGAGATGGAAAAGGAACGGATTCACTCACAGAGGAAATTCAATTCAGCAGCAGCCCCAGCTCGGTGAATATTTAAAGGGCTGCAGATGGGCTGTGAAGGGCATTGGATGGCCAGCTGTGCACATTTGGGAAGGGGGAGTTTGGGGTCCCCGAGGGGCAGGGTTTGGGGGTCCCAGGGTGGGGTTTGGGGGTCTCAAGGTGGATTTTGTGTGGTTGGTTTTTGGGGGGGTCCCAGGGCAAGTTTTGTGGGTGGATTTTGTGGGTCTCAGGGGTTGATTTGGGGGGCCCCAGGGCAGGTTTTGGGGGTGGATTTTGTGGGTCTCAGGGGTTGATTTGGGGGGCCCCA
>VXBX01009210.1:46876-57660 GCA_013400415.1 Scytalopus superciliaris
GTTCTGGCTGCCCCTCTCCTGAGCACCCTGGAGAGGGCCTGAGCCCACAGGGCAGGGACCTTCCTGGTGTACAAACATCAGACCATCAGTCTCCATGGAGGAGAACACATCCCATGGCCATGTCCTAAGCCCTTGTACTCTCAGGGCAACCTGTGTGAGCACAGAGGGCACTGGGAAATGCTTGTTAGTTGAAAAAAACCCCAAAAACAAACAAAACAAAACAAAACAAAACAAAAAAACCAACCCCAAAACCTAAACCAACAAACAAAATAGAAAATAAGACCCAAGCTGGGTGCCCTGGAGGTGAAACTGGGCTGAGTGGTTTTCATCAGGAGCTGCAGTGCCAGGAGAAAGACAGTGGGTTCAGTCTGAAAGAGGGAACATTTAGGTTAGACATTGGGAATAAATCCTTCCCTGGGAGGGTGGGCAGGCCCTGGCACAGGGTGCCCAGAGAAGCTGTGGCTGCCCCAGCCCTGGGAGTGTCCCAGGCCAGGTTGGACAGGGCTTGGAGCAACCTGGGCTGGTGGGAGGTGTCCCTGCAGGGGATGATCTTTAAGGTCCCTTCCAACCCAAACCTGGTGTGATTCTGTTCTATGATTCCCCCCGAGGCGGGAGCAGGGGCAGCTGGGCTGGGGTGACACTGGCAGGGAGGAGGAGTCCTGGGTGCCAGGACTGCTGGAGAGTGACAAATCAGCCCAAAGGAAGGGCATGCTGAGAGCACCTTCATGTGAAGCCAAACAGGCAGGGAACTACTTTTCACAAGCCCATGAACCGCTCTTGGTAAGCCCAGGGTGGATTTGGCAGCAGAGGAAAGGGCTGTTTGTGGTGAGGATGGATATTATTAACAACCTTCTGTTCACCTACGAGTGGAAAATTCCTTCTGCAGCACCCTGACAGCACAGCTGTGTGCTGATCTGAAGGAAAACACCCCCTGAGGGTGTTCGAGCTCCCAGGCAGGCCCTGGCTCTGCTGCCCTGTCCTGGCAAAGCTCAGCAGCAGGAGGAGGAGGAGGAGGAGGATGGAGGAGGAGGAGGAGTTGGGGCTCCAGCACTGCACCCTCACCTGGAGACAGACTTGGCACGTGGAGAGGGACCAACCCTCTGCAATCTGCACTTTTTGCCCTCATTGAGACATGAGCTCATTAGCAAAGCCCTGAGCTCTGCCTAAGAAATGCTGTTTGCTGCTCCAGCAGGGACGTCAGGCTGCTCTCCGGGCAGGAGCCTCGATCAAATGCAGCTGTGACCTTGGGGACACCCGAGCACGGGGACGCTGCTGCTGTCCCCACAGCACAGCTGGCTGGCTGGCAATTGTTTCCTTCCCCCCCGGGGGTCTCACACCCACCATTATCATTTCCCCCTCCACTTAGCAGCAGTTAGAGAGGAGCTGAGCTGGGAACTTGGGGGCTGCTGCTTCTCACCCTGCCCCAGAGCCAAGCAGGAGGTGCCTCTGCTCCCTTTTCCCCTCTCTCAGATGTTTCTGTCTGAGCCAAGAGCCGTGCCCAGCCTGCAGCGGGGTCAGTGATCACAGGGATGCTCAGCTGGGAGGGCAGGGCAGGGCAGAGTCCGTGTCCTGGAATGAACCCTGCCTGGGATCCAGGGCATGACCCTTTGAATGTGGCTGAAGAGCTGAATTGGTGCCTGTGACAGGCTGGGAGAGCTGGGGCTGTTCAGGCTGGAGAAGAGAAGGGCACAGAGAGACCTGAGAGCCCCTTCCAGGGCCTAAAGGGGCTCCAGGAGAGCTGGAGAGGGACTGGGGACAAGGGATGGAGGGACAGGACACAGGGAATGGCTCCCCACTGCCAGAGGGCAGGGAGAGATGGGAGATTGTGAAGGAATTCCTCCCTGGGAGGGTGGGCAGGCCCTGGCACAGGGTGCCCAGAGAAGCTGTGGCTGCCCCAGCCCTGGGAGTGTCCAAGGGCAGGTTGGAGCACCCTGGGCTGGTGGGAGGTGTCCCTGCCCATGGCAGGGCTGGGATGGGATGATCCCTGAGGTCCCTCCAACCCCCCCCCATTCCCGGATTCCATGGCTGTGGGTTGCACAGTCACACCCATGGCAGGTGGGATTTCCAGGAGCAGCACGGAGGGGCAGGGCAGGGCACTCGGATGCTGTGGGAGCAGCTGCCCCAGTGAGGGGGACAGGAGGGTGGGAGGGAGCAGGACAGAGGTGGGAGGGTTGTGGGAGGGCAGAGCAGGGGGAGGGAAGCACGACGGGGCTCCTGGTGATTAACAGAGCTTCCCTGCCCTTCTCTCCCTGCCTGTTTTAACCTTCCTGCTGCTTTGATGGAGAGCAGAACCCCCTGAAACCCCCCCTGAGAGCCCCTCCTGGCGTGGTGTTGCTGCTGGGTGAGCGATGGTGTCACTGCCCTCATTCCAACCCCTCCCCACCAAAGGACCCCGGGCAGGTCACACGTGGCTGCCTTTTGGCAGCTGCACAGAACCTGCTGGGGTTCCTCACCCTGTTGCTGCCTGAGCCTGTCGTGGCTTTCCACGACTCAGATTTTCCCCCCCCAGCAGGTTAAACCCACTCCCTTTGCCACCAAAATCCAGCAAAGTGGGCAAATGGATTTTCAGAGTTTAAAAAAAACCACAAAAAAACAAAAAAACAAACCCAAAAAAAACCTGATCAAAAATTAATAATTTCTGAGGAAAACCAATGCAGGTGGTTTTTATCTCACAATGTTCATATTCTTCAAATTACCTGTTGGAGGAGTTTTTTTCCTTTGAGAAGTTTTTTACATACTTAAGTACCATGAAATGCTTGTTTCCCCCTCCCCTTTTTGCAGTTTGTATTGCCACTGTTCTATTTTCCTGCCAAACTTTGCCAGCACTGGAAGCCTGGCAGGACTGTGCAGTTTCAAAGCCCCCTTGTCTCTCTGCCACCACACAACAGTGAGGACCTGGAAAAGGCAAAGGGGGGGAAAATTTCCCTCCAGCTGAGCAAAGGGGATGATGAAAAGCTATAAAAAAATACAGCTTCAAAGAAATGCAGAATTAAAAATAAATTTAATGCTCATTTTTTGGAAGTTCTGCGCTGAAAAATCTGGTTTGCAGCCTCCAGGGCCTTCTGCAGAATATTGCAGCCCTTTGCAGCTTCCCTGCAGGTCTTTTCCAGCTGGTTTGTTTGTGGGTTCGAGAGAAGCAAAAAGATCTGTTTGAGAAAGGTTTTTGTCGTGGTGCCTCGGTGTGCAAATGTGCAGGTGCAGGCACAGCCCCCAGAACTGCCCTGGGAAGGAACAGCTCCCACTCACGGAGCAGATTTGGGGTGGGTTTTCTTTTTTTTCCCTCCTCGAATTGTGTCTTTCTGAAATTTTTGAGGCTGAAATGACTGCCCAGAGAAGCTGTGGCTGCCCCATCCCTCCCTCCCCCCCACCAGGGCTGGGCTGCTGGGAAGGGCAGGGCAGGTGTCCTCCTGCTCTTTGGGGATGGCAAGAGAAGGTCCCCATGGCTTGGGAAGCACCAAGACCCCAGAGATTGAGGCAAACACCACAGAGGGTGTTTATCCCCTTCAGCAGGGACACCCCAGAGCCTGTGCAAGGACAGGAGAGCCCAGAGGGCTCATCCATCACTGCTGTCCCAAGGGCTGCCCCAGTGCTGGGATTATCCTGCCATCCCAAAAACCTTCTGTCCCTTTCCCCCCCTCCCTGAGCAAGGGCTGCCTCATCCCTGCTGAGGGTCCCAGTGCTGGGACTTTGGGTCTCCAGAAGGCACCACGTGCTCTGTCCCTGTCCCTGAGGGTGGCCCTTTCCTGGGCAGATCCTGTAAGTTCTTGGAGATCCTGGGAATTTGTGTAACTGCTGCTGTTCATCCCTCCCTGCCTGCCCTGTGGCTGTGAGAGCCTTTCCTGTGCCTCCCCCAGCTCCTCTGGGCTCCAGGGCTGGAGGACTGACCCTTCATTCAATTCCACTGACACCATCCTATTATTATTATTAGTAGTAGTAGTAGTAGTAGTATTTATTATTGTTATTATTATTATTTTTTATTATTAAATATATAGAAACATTATAGCAATAAAATAACAGTATCAAGAATTATGATGATAATAATTATAACAATGATGATGATAACAATAATCATAATAATAAATTGAGCAACACTTCAGCTCTGAACCTGCTGCCACCCCTCAGGCTGCCTCTCCAGAGCCCTCTTTAATACAAAACCACCCCCCTGTCCCCCCACCCTTTGTGACCAGGGAGGTCCAAGAGCTCCAACTCTGAGACAGGAGCAGCTGCCTGACTGTAGCAGCCCGTGCTCCTTTAGCAGTGGGTTCTCTCCTGTTTTATTTTAAATTAAAACAATGCTTAACCTTGATAATTTGTCATTTAGGCTCTGGAGGAAATAGACTCGGGAATAAATTGCTCGCTCCAGCGTGAAATTGAATCGATCTGAGCCGGATCACGGAGTGTCGCTGACAGAGCAGCAGCGAGTGGGGTGGGTGGTTTATTGTTCAGAGGAGCAGGGAAAAGGAGGTTAACAGGGCTCTGCCCCAGAGAGAGCCGTGTGAAAGGGCAACCGGGAGGGAGCATTTATCACCTGGTTATGGGAAACGAGCCTCTCAAAAGGGCTCCGAGTCAGGGGGCAGCGTCGGGTTAAAAAACCGAGCGTGCAAAGTCCGAGAAATCTGAGAAATTGCAACTTGCAAGGCTTGCAATTTATGGGACTTCTCTCCCTCTTTGGAACTTCAGGTCCCCATGAGGACCAGATTTCTCTGAAGCACTGGGGGGCCAGAAACGCAGTGACAGGCACCACAAGGACTTGGGGGAGCTGAGCAGCTCTGAGAGGGGTATGGCCAGTCCCCTGGGAAGGGAAATGGGAATGCTGGCACTGCGAGCCTTTGGATGCAGCCCCTGGAATGCAGTGAGGCTGCAGGACCTGCCCCCCCACTGCCCTCCCCATGCTGGCTGGGTGGGTTGGAAGGAGAAGCTTCCCTGCCCTTCTCTCCCTGCTGGGTGGGATGGAAGGAGAAGCTTCCCTGCTCTTCTCCCCCTGCTCTGGATGGGTTGGAAGGAGAAGCTTCCCTGCTCTCCCCAGGGTGGGTGGGTTGGAAGGAGAAGCTTCCCTGCTCTCCCCAGGGTGGGTGGGTTGGAAGGAGAAGCTTCCCTGCTCTCCCCAGCAGTCCTTGTGCTCCCTCTTGCCACTGGCTGCTCCATAAATCAGCTGGGAAGTTTCTGGGCCATGCAGAGCTCTGGATCTTCTGGGAGTTTTCCAAGAGTGTTGTACAGGTTTTCTTCCACCTGAGGAGCAGTTTCATGCCGGGGCTGGAGGGGAGGGCACAGAGGTGGGGCAGTGACAGCAAAGTCACAGGTAACCATTGCCAGGTGACAGCCAGGGCAGAGCCACTCCCTGCAGCCACATTAACAGCAGCCCAGAGAGCCACAGGGTGAGAAATTCCATGGATACAGCCACAGTCCCCCCGTGGGAAGTGCACAGGAGCACAGACAAGGAGGGCTTTGCTTTGGGAATGTACCCTTGGCCACCACGGGCCATTTCTGTCCCCCCCCTGTTCTTTTGGCACAAGAAATTGAAACTTGGAGCAGGGAAAGGAGTGGGCACTGAAGGTCCTGTGTCTCAGTACTGGAATCCTGTAACTCAGCTTTAATTCCTGGAAAAATAATTAAGGAAAGTAGTACCTGGAAAATATGGGGAGGTGAGTAACAGTCAGCTTTGATCATCAGAAACAAATTATATAAAACCCATTTAATTTTACTCAGAGGTTCCTGAGCTTCTGGGCAGTGCAAAGGCAACATGTTTTATCTGCTCTGTCACAGCAGCACTTTTAACTCTCTCGGTCATTAAACCCCCATAAACAGGCTAAGGAAATATGTGAGATGAATCCAACAAGCTAAAGAAATATGTGTGAGATGAATCCACCAGCTGGGCCTGCAGGGCTGGGCAGCCAAGCAGGATTAGGGAGCAGCTACCAGGACCCTTTCCAGCCTGAGGAACGTGATCCATAAAGGTCTTCCCTTGGTCTTGGGCTATTCAACATCCCACCCAGGAGCTGGACTGTGGCACACAAAGTGCTCTTGCCCCTTGCACTTGGGCAAGGGCTGAAAAGGACTTTAAAAAACGACCTTGAGACTGAGGAAAAAGACCAAAACCAGCTCTAGGCCAGAGCTCAGCAAGGACTATGTAATGTATGGATCCCCCCATTTAGGTGGGATCCAGCTTGGGGTGGGAGAGGGGAACACACAAGGAGGGGACAAACCCCAAAGGCTTCTCTTCTCCAGCTGAGCACCCCCAGCTCCCCCAGGCTGGCTCCAGGGCAGAGGGGCTGCAGCCCTTGGAGCATCTCCATGGCCCTGAATCTTTGGTAAGAAGAAGGCAATTCTATAGTGAGACTTGGAAGAGGCTGCCATAGAGATGGGCCTTGGTGGCCAAGACATGCTCATGTAGGGGGTATCATCATAACAACACCCCATAGATTGCCCAAGGAAGATCTTACTCCATCAGAAAAGTCTTCAGGAAGAAGCTTGTCAAGAGGTGGAGCTGATTTTACCTTGGGGAAGGGGTGGCTGAGGTCTTTGGGGGGCTGTGCAACCACATCTGCTCCCTCCTGTGACATGCCAAGGCCCTGGAGCTGAGCCAGCACCTGCCCCAAAGTGGAGTGAAAAGGGCTGGAGAGCAACACAGGACACAGCCTTTCATTGTTCACCTCCTGAGTCCACTTTGTGTGAGTCCCCAGGGCTGTCCCAGGTCCCTCACCCATGTCCCTTCCAAAGCAGGGAAGGGAAACCGGCGGGAGGAACAAACCCAACCCACAAACAGGTTACAAGGCAGAATTGCAATTTAATAGAAAGCTCACAAGAAGTACAAGAGTGCAGAGGGAAAAGCCCGTTTGACCCCCAAACCCCTGGGGTATAACCCAGCCCCCTGGGGCAGGAGCAGGAGGGTTCTTGTGAGCCCCACGTGGGCCCCCTGAGGGCAAAGTCAAAGGACAGAAGAAACCTGTTGGGGAGGATGATGGGCACAGTCTGGCTGAGAGTGGCACTCACAGCCCTGCTGAGGTTCTGCTCCTCCTCTGGATGCTGCAAGTAGTGCCCCAAGTCCCAAACCCCCCAGTTTATATGTGCTTAGGCTCAGGTGGGAGTGCCCAGCACCTCCCCCGGGGTGGGGAGTTTCACAATGGGGGATTTACTCTGTGAGGTGAATTGTGGCATAATTTTGGAATCCCTGCTGGCCCATGAGCAGACATGACCCCTCAGGCTGGGGGTGGAGGTGCTGGTGGCTTTCCACAGAGGTGTTATCACACCTGAGTCACTGGTGTGAAGACAGGAAACCTTTCTTATCTCACAGAGGTTCCCAAACACCCACCCTGTGCCTTGAGGGGTCAGGTGTGCCCCAGGAAGCTGCTGCAAAAGCTCCACTGTGAGCAGTTCATGAGAAATGACATGGAGGGTGTAGAATTTACAGCCCTGGCCACAGCCACACAGTGACAAACCTGCCCTGGCCACTCTAACCAGGACACCAGGGCAAGCTCAGCTCATGCTCCATGCTAAACTGTTGAGGGAGTGAGTGATCCCACACCTCAGCCCCTCCTCTCCACTCCTGGGAGGAAAACCTGGGAATGTTCTTCCACAGCCTTCTGCAAACGAGTGCCCTGGGGCCCCCTTCCCTGCCCTGGTGTCCCCCCTGCAGCAGAGATGGGAACAAACCCCCCGGGTGTCCCAGGAGCTGCTGCAGGGCAGGGAGTGACCTGCCCCAGGTGGCCCAGGGTGCCCAGGAGCTGTGGGGTGCAGAGGTGACCCCTGATGGGCTCCTTGGGAAGGGCTGAGCCCCCAGGGTGTGCCAGGGCACTCCAACCTCCCCTCTCAGAGGAGGGACCCACCAAGGCTCCTGGTATTTCCTACCTTTCCAGTGGCAATCCAGGCTGGACACCTGCTATGCAGAGTCATCCCTGAGCTATTTCCAACTCCTTTGCCATGCTGGGCACTGACCCAGAAAACCTGACAGCATTTCCTTGCTGTGCAGCCAGAGCTTGGCCACACACTGCTCCAAATTCCCTGGAATCCCACCCTCCTGTGCCACTGACACTGGGAATGCTCACCCAGCTGTTGCCAATGGGTTTACTTCAAATCTGTGTAAGTCTTTCTTCTCTGTGCTGTTTAATCCCCCTCTGAACAGCTGAACATGTTTCCTTCATGCCACATTTGCTGTCCAGGTGATTGTGCCCTTTTATCCCTCGGGTGGATGTGTAACCACTTCTCCTGGCCACATCATTGCCTCCAGGTCACCAGCATGCTGCAGGTGTGGAAATTGCTTCAGAGGTGTTTGTACAGGTTGGTTTCCCTGAAATAGAGCTGCAAAATGTCTGTAGGGGAAAAGAACCATTTTCTTACCTCATTCTCTCTTGGCTACAAGCAAGCCTTGTGCTGAATCTTCCCTGAAAATTGCTCTGCTGGGTTTAAGTGAAAATATAACAAAAATATATTCCGGGCAGGGACAAACCATATGGAAGTTACTCCACAGGTTTTGGCCTCGGAGCCAAGTTTAGGTAAAGCTTCCCAACTGCTCTGAAATGGTGCCAATCCCTGGAGAGCATCAACTCCACGTTTTGGGGCATCTTGGTGGTTTCATGGCAAGGCTGGAAGTGGCCAGGAGGGAAAAGGTTGTGCTCTTGCAACTCTTTATCCGAGCTGGACAAAACCCCATTGTCATGGCAATGATACCTCAGAGTATCCAGGCAAAGGCAGGGGTGGGGGAGTGTAGGACTGATGCCGAGAATCCGCACCCCAAAAGGCAGAGAAAGCTGCACAAAGACAATTTTGTGTCTTTATACAGCGAGGTATTTATTAAGGCAACGTTGGGGAACCCCCAGCTCGCGCTGGACAAAGAGTTCCCAGGTAGTCGGTGTAATGTCAGGGTATTTATACAATTTCTGTGAGGGATTACAACATTTCTACATAAATACTCATAATATTGCCACACCTAGTTATAACAGTCATAGCAGGCGGAGTTCAGGCGGAGTCAGAGGTGTGGTCATCCTTTTGAGGAATACTTTGGTGGGAGTTCCTGTTACTTCATGTGGTTTTTCTTTGCTGGTTCCTGCTGATCCCAAGGTGGGATGCTGCAAGAGTTCCATCCTCAGATCCTTTTATCTCCTTTATCTCCTGGGAGCATTCCTTTGTAGCCCACTATCATCTCCAGACAATCCCCGTCCTGGTCTCTAGTTAAACATTCCCTCGGAAATTTGTGTTACATTGTTTGGGGATCTTTGGTTTTGCTCTGCTTCATTTTCCCCCTTTTCTTAGAACTTACAAATTCTTTCGTCAAGTTCCAGAGAATGCTGATATGTTTGCATCAGGACCCCCTGCTGCAGGTTTAAGACTTGGTTTAAGACCATGTGAGGAACGTGAAGGTGCACAAGTCGGTGGGAGCTGAGGATGCCACCTGCTCCAAAGGGCTCCTGGTTGCTCTGCAGCTTCCATGGGTTTGCTCTGCAGCACAGACAGCAAAGCTCCGAGCCCAAGGGAGGTTTAGTCTTGCCTGGGACACTCTGTTGCTGCTGAGGAGCTCAAGTGTGTTTTAAACTCCCCAAAAGGGAGTTGTGCACTCAGCAAGAGGTGTTTGCTTGGGCCTGAAGTGTCTTAATCCTCTCTGCTCTGACTGCTCCAACTCCTCCAGCCAAGGGCTGGTTCTTCTGCTGACCTGTGAAACCCCCAAGTGATTAAAATAGAGACAGGACCCAACACTGCCATAACTCAGGGGGCAGAGGGATGCCAGTGTTTCAGGAGAAGGTCCTAAAATGTTATTTCTTTGGAACCATCCATGCAATTTAGGAGCAGCAAACTTTGAGAACAGGAGAGAATGGTTATAAAACCAGAGTGCTTGGGAAGGCAGAGCAGCCAGCACAGTCAGTGCTCAGCTGCCAGGCTGGGGAGGAGCAAACAGGGGAATAACCAAAAGGAGGACAAGCAGGACTAAAGCCAAATGTTCCTTTCAGACCAGAGAGAAAGGATCAGAAATGTGCAGTTTCACAGGCAGGCAAACTGAGGCCCTTCAGTTCTGGCCCAAGTGGCACTGCTCACTCCGGGGTCTCGCTGGCTCCCTGACCTTTGTGTGATTCCAGAAGGGAAAAGCAGCCTGTGCATGGGGTGTTGGAGGAGGGCAGAGCTGTGAGGCACCCCCGGGCTGCAGTGTGTGACCTGCTGTGCAGGAGAGCAAGGGCTGTGCTGTGTCCTGGCTGTGTCTGTCCCTCCTGCTGCCCCCAGACACGGCACAGCCACACAACATCTCTCGCTGCCTGCCAGAGGTTTCTCCCTGAGCTCCCTCTCAGCAGGGAAAGGGGTCAAGAGTGGAGTGGAAAAGTGAAATGAGACTTGAGGGAGCAGAAATGGAGCAGCTGGACACCCTGCAGGGCTGTCACCGTGTCAAGGGCAGGCTCTGACTGCCTCCGAGTCTTCCAACAGCAGCTGGAGTCAGGGATCAGCAAGTCCCAGCTCAGCAAAACTCAGCCTAAATCCAGGACTCCAGATGGACTGCTTTCCGTTCTGGAACCATGTCAGTGACAGTCCCATTGCTCTGCAGCCTGTGCAGGTGCAGCTCGGCCAGCCAGACCCAGGCATGCCCTGCCGTTTGGGATGCCCCGGGATATCCTGCTGCTCTTCCACATGTTGTAACAAATCACCACCCAAAGGACCCCAAATCACACAACAAAGGGCAGGTTAATTTTAGAAGTGAGAAAATGCCAGAGTAACCAGCACCGGGTACAGGGCAGAGTCACTCGCAGGCTCTCCTTATATACATTTAAAACAACATATTCTTTTATTTCTTGTAAAATGATTAGCCA
>VXBX01009210.1:57843-85931 GCA_013400415.1 Scytalopus superciliaris
CCTCACAATGCCCAGATGTATAAAAAACCGCCTCATTATATTTTTAACACTAATTAAATGTCTCCACCATGGCCTGTCTGGGGGCCCCGGGCATGTCCTGCTCCTGCAGGATCCCTGCGGGCCCCCAGAGCCCAGGCAGCTCTGTGACCCAGTGACAGCACAGGAGGGGCAGCAGATGTTTTGCTGAGCCCAGATGTTCATCCCGTACCTGCCTGGCCTTTTCCCACGCACAGCTGGAGCAGCAGAGCCCCTCGGGGGTGCCCGAACACACTGTGGGCACCTCCAGGGCTCTGCAGTGGGAGCTGAAATCACCCTCAGGGCTCCCATGGCCTTGGAGAGGATGTTTAACCTCTCGGGGCTCAGGGGATGGAGGGACCAGCAGGAGGGAGATGAAGAAATGCAAGATTTTACCCTTTCAGGGTCCTGAAAAAGAGAATGGAGATGAAGAAAGGCAAGATTTTCCCCCTTCAGGGCCCTGACCAGGAGGATGGAGATGAACAAGTTCGAGAGTTTCCCCCTTAAGGGTCTTGACAAGGAGGATGGAGATGAAGAAAGGCAAGATTTTCGCACCTCAGAGTCCTGACAAGGAGGATAGAGATGAAATTTGAGACTTTCCTACTTCAGGGTCCTGACCAGGAGGATGGAGATGAAGAACTTTGAGACTTTCCCACCTCAGGGTCTTGACAAGCAGGAAGGATGGAGATGAAGAAAGGCAAGATTTTCCCCCTCCGGAGTCCTGACCAGGAGGATGGAGATGAAGAAATGCAAGATTTTCCCACCTCAGGGCCCTCACAAGGAGGATGGAGCTGAAGAAATTTGAGACTTTCCCACTTTAGGGTCCTGACAAGCAGGATGGAGATGAAGAAAGGCAAGATTTTCCCACCTCAGGGTCTTGACAGGGAGGATGGAGATGAAGAAGTTCGAGAGTTTCCCCCTTCAGGGTCCTCACAGGGAGGATGGAGATGAAGAAATGCAAGACTTTACCCCTTCAGGGTCTTGAGAAAGAGGATGGAGATGAAATGCAAGATTTTCCTACTTCAGGGCCCTGACCAGGAGGATGGAGGGAAGAACTTTGAGACTTTCCCACCTCAGGGTCTTGACAGGGAGGATGGAGATGAAGAAGTTCAAGAGTTTCCCCCTTCAGGGTCCTCACAGGGAGGATGGAGATGAAGAAAGGCAAGAGTTTCCCACCTCAGGGTCTTGACAAGGAGGATGGAGATGAAGAAATTTGAGACTTGCCTACTTCAGGGTCTGGACCAAGAGGATGGAGATGAATAAATGCAAGATTTTTCCACTTCAGAGTCCTGACAGGGAGGATGGACATGAAGAAATTTGAGACTTTCCCACCTCAGGGTCTTGACAAGGAGGATGGAGATGAAGAAATTCAAGACTTCCCTACTTCAGGGACCTGACCAGGAGGATGGAGATGAAGAAATTTGAGCCTTTCTCCCTTCAGGGTCCTGACAGGGAGGATGGAGATGAAGAAATGCAAGAGTTTCCCACCTCAGGGCCCTGACCAGGAGGATGGAGATGAAGAAATTTGAGACTCGGGGGCTCAGGGTGGCTCTTGGTGGGGCACAAAAACAGAACAAAACGGTTTATTGTCAAAATTCCAAGTGGGAATAAACAACTTTGAAGTGCACAGAGAGGATGTGGATTGACTGCAGGGTGTGCAGTGAGGAGATTATTTGCATTTCACTGTCTCCTAGAAAATATTCTCATTTTATTAGTTGTCTCTACCTAAAAGGAGGCCTCACACATGCACTATTTGAAGAGCTCTGAAGTTTTCCTGCCCCCATAAGAAGGAGCTGTCGCTGTCACATCAGCTTAAGCTGCCAGTGCTGTTGCTGGGAGATTTTATCCATGTGCCTCAAGTTCAGTAGGGGAGCAAAACCCAAAGCCCAGCTCTGGAATTGATCTGGGTCTCAGACAGAGACAGGAACATCCCACAGTCATGGAACGGCTTGGAAGGGACCTCAAAGATCACCCAGTCCCAACTCCCTGCCATGGGCACACACACCCCATGGAAACACCCAGAAAGGTGGTGGGGTTTCTTCTGAGGCTTTGAGTCCCTCTGGCCTGGCTCTGAGGAACATCAACAAACAAAGCCTGAGGGAGCTGAAGGTTGGACATCCTGGATTTGAAATTTATGGCCTCTCAAAGACAGGTTGGAGTAGCCAGAACATCCAGAGGGGATTAACAAAGACCCCACAGCCTGTGTGCGACTTGCAACCAGTGAAGGTCAATTTTCCTGTTTGCTAAAATGTATAAACACATGAACAGTCTTGGGAGGGCTCACATGGAGCTGGGATGACTCTCCCTGTCTCTGGCCAGGCTAAAGCAATGAATCTGAATTTCCTGTGTGCTCTCAGTGGGTTTTGTGACTGATCCTGCACAGCTTGAGAATCCCAGCTCTTTAGGGTGAGCTAAGGGAGCAGCCACCACCCCTTTGCCTGTCCCAATAACTTATTTACTTTGCCAAGAAGTCACCAAATGTACAGGAGAGGCACGAAAAGATGTCCCTCTTTAAAAGAAAGGGGGGGGAAAGGAAGAGGCAAGAGCGTTCCTGTCTCCCAGCTGGAAACTTCAAGTACTCCGTGCTCTCACAGGCCTGCTTAAGGAGTTATTAATCCCATTAAATACCGAATAAAGACGAGATCCGCCAAAGGATATGAGCCGCTAATAAACTGTAATAACTAATTACAGTCACCCATTTATTTTCACTTCATTTTAAATTGCCTTGGCCACTTAATTGTGCCCAGACACTCGGCAGGGCACAGGTGGCACCGACACCCCCTCCCCGGGCGCTGGGAGTGCCCCCAGTTCTAATTGCCTGGAGAGGCTTCACCAAATTAACTGCAAATGGTTCTCTAAAGCGCTTGAAATTTCCTCTGTCTCAGTTCGGAGCAGCCCCGGAAAAGGAGATTTGGAAGTGTGAGGGAGGCTGCGGAACAGCTTTGGGATGCAGAGGGACTGCTGGGCTTTAATGGAGTCACCCCTGGCGCCCACAGCTGGCCCAGAGGGGCTTCTGGTTTGTCGGGATGACCCAAAGCCCACGATGGACCTTCGGGAATCTTCCCCTTCCTCAGGGCTCGAGCTGTGCTGGAGGAATTTTGGCCACCAGCTGTTCGTGGTCTGGGGAACATCAAGACCCCCAAGCCCTTCTGGAGTGGTTATTTAAGGACAAAGCTGAGGTGGAAAGAGATGATCTCCCCCTGCTGCCAGGGTCTCCAGCGCTCCAAGAGGCAGTGATGTCCTACATGGGACCTCCTTCCCAAGTGTCCATTGCCCCTGGAGAGCCACTGGAGTACAGCTCGAGCTGTGCTGTGGGAATTTTGTGCCTGGTCTTGTTCTTTTATTGCCTGGTGGGCCCTCCTGGGCTGACCCTGGAGAAGTTCCTGTCACTCAGAACTTTGCTGACTGAACCTGCTGCTGCTGCTGTGGGACCTGCTCTGCCCCCCTTGGCTGGGGGCTGTGGGGCCGTGCCCCCCACTCAGGACTGGCCCTCCCTGCCCTGCTGCCACTCCTGGCTCCCAGGCTCTTGTCCCTCGTGGGGCAGCCCCATCTTGACCCACCCTGGCACTTGTAGGAAGCTCTGGGCTCCAGGGAACTGCTGGAGAAGGTTTTACCCTCCTGCTTGGGCAGCAGCACCCCCAAACCCCCTGACATGGCCTTTCTTCGTGGGCTGGCTGGTCCCTGAGCATCATGGCCTTGTCTGTGCAGCATTTCCAGAGAGGTTCCTCTGACAAACATGACCCAGGGCTTGCACTCACCACTGTCCACATCTCCTTTGCTCCAGAACCTCCTACTTGTCCATTCTGTAACGGGAACAATCACAAACCCTTATGAAATGGAACTGTGTAACCCCAGAAAAGCCCAAAGCCACCACACCGAGCAGTGTTGCAGAGACAACTGCCTGACACTTCTGGGTGCTCCTCCTCCCATGAATCAGCCCTTCCTGATCCTTCTGTCCCACTGGGAGCATGAGATGGAACCAATGACTGGGGAGGGCTGTGTTCTTACCCTGGAGGAACTCCCAGTTCCCAGTTAAACAGCCATTTGTCTCGTATGGTTCCTTCATTTACAAAGGATTCGACTCCAGCCAAAGTGCAGTAGCTGTAAAATAGAGATGAGATGTCTCTAAAAGCAGCTGCCAGAGCCCTGCCAGCACCCTCTGCAGCTGCTGCCCAGAACTGGCTCCTCATCCACTCACTTTCAGGAACTTAAATCTCTTTCTGAAAGGTTTTGAGCTGGGAACCATCAATTTTGTTTGTTTATCTACCTGCAAACAGAAAGGGGCAGGGAAAGCTGCTCTGCTGGAGCACGAACTCTGCTGTCCGAAGCAGTTCATGGCACGTGTGGGGTGGGACTGGGAGGTCCCTTCCTTGAGCTCGTGGCCCTGGGGCAGCAGATGATCACCAGATGGGACTCAATGATCCCGGTGGTCCCTTCTGTGATGCTCTGACTCTCTGACCTGATTCTAAGTGGTTCTCAAGAGTGCCCCGAGCAGAGCTGTCCTGCATCCTGCCCTGCCACGGGGCCAGCAGCTCCTGCAGCCTCTTCTGCCTCAGGAGAGCAGGGCTGAGCCAGATGGTCTCTTGGTAAGGCTGAGGAGCTCCTGAACCCCTGGGATGTGGAACTGGAAGGGTGTTTTCCTGTTGTACCAGTTATAGAGGTGAGAGGAGGGAGAGATCAGTTCCTGGGGAGGGGCAGAGGAGGGGCAGGCACTGATCTCTGCTCTGGGGGCACCAGGGACACAGCCAGGGAATGGCTGGAGTTGTGTCAGGGCAGGCTCAGGTTGGATCTCAGGGAAAGGCTCTTCTTTCCCCAGAGGGTGGTGGGCACTGCCCAGGCTCCCCAGGGCAGTGGGCACAGCCCCAAGGCTGCCAGAGCTCCAGGAGGGTTTGGATGATGCTCTGGGGCACAGGGGGTGACTCTTGGGGCTGGGCCTGGGCAGGGCTGAGGGTTGGACTGGCTGATCCTTGGGGGTCCCTTCCAGCTCAGCATGTTCTGTGCCTCTGGGATTCTGAGATTCTGGGATGCTGTGACCCTGGCAGAGAGGCAGCACACAAGAGCTCTGTGCCTGACCTTGCTGTGGGGCAGGACACCCTCCCATAGTGATGGGAAGGCTTGCCATGGTGCAGAGAAGCTGCAGACACAGCTGGTCACCTGCAGCCGAGCCATCCCTGTCTGGATCTCAGGCTGAGCCTGGGCTGGAGGCACCGAGCGGAGCTGAGAGGGCACAGCAGCACCAGCTGGGTGGCAAAGGACATGGCACAGCTTGGCATGAAGCTCCAGAGAGCAGCAGCCTGGCTGTGGAGCTCAAGGAAGGGTCTCCAGAGCTGTGTGGGCACCAGCATGCTCCTGTTTTCTGGTCACCTTGAAATCACCCTGAACTCACAGCCAAAAGTTCCGGGAGGAATAAAGTGCAATTAGAAAGTGCAGATTTGGGTAGGGCAGTTCCCCCGTGCCAGCAGGCACTGGGAAGCCTCTCCCTCTGTCAGGCTGTCAGAATACTTGACCAACATCACCTGGGGGATGGGGCATTCATGCAAGAACTCTTCATCCTAAAATTCCCCCCCACTAAAAAGACAGAGGTGTGGGAACACGTGCCATCCTCACCCCCAGAGTCCCCTGCAGCTCCTGCTTGAGTTACAGCCCTGCCCCCTCCTCCTCCAGGGGGTCTCTTAATCATTCAGCCTGAGGAACTCTCCGAGGTGCCCAGAGCTGCTGACCATGGAATGTGGAGGGATGAGGGGCATCTCCTGTGCTGGAGGTGCCTCTGGTGCAGAATCCCTGAGCAGGGAGCTTCCCCCCCTTTGGGGTGAGCCAAAGGACAGCAGCAATCCCAGGGCGTGAGCAATCTCACCTATAAAGGCAATCAATCAATCAATCAATCAATCCATGGCTGTTGGTTTGTCTGGCTGCTGAATTCCCTCTGCCCAGTGTCACCCCCCCACCACAGGGCTGGCAGGAATCACCGCCAGCCCAGGTTTTGAGGGGTACAGGGAGAGCATTGCTGTCCCCCCCCTCTGCCTCCCTCCTGCACACAGATTTATCTCCCTGCGAGTCCCGAGTTGTGTGCCGTGCCTAAAAGGGGAAAGAGGAAAGAGCATAAGCTCTGGCAAGATGCTTGTAAAATCATAATGAGGCAGGCCAAGAAATATTTCGAGGAACAACTTGCTAAGTGTGTAAGAAATACTAACAAATCCTTTAGAAACACAGCAGCAGCAGGAGCACTGCCAGGGAGTCTCCAAGGGCAGCAAATGAGTGAGGCATGAAAGGAGCAGCTCAAGGAAGATAAGGCTGGAGCAGAAAAGCCTCAATGAATTCTTCATTTTGATGTTTGCTGCGGAGGAACTGAGGAAAATTCTAGCAGTGGAAATTCTCTTTATGGGTTATGAATTGGAGGAGCTGTCTCAAATTAACCAAATGAGTCATTTGAAATCCCCTCAGGGTTTGGAAGTGGAAGGCTCAGGGATAAACACGATAAAAAGCAAAGGCATTGGCATAGCATTTATCAGGGGAAGTCTGTCTTGCACACCCATCAGTGCTCTCTAAAGGAGAAAGGGAGCATATGCAGAAGGGGGACACGTGGATTATCCCAAATCTGTCCCCAGCATGGAGCAGAAGGAGGTGCAGGACTAAGGAAAGAGAGGGAGCAGCAAGAAGGATGTTCCAAAGTGCACCGTGATCTCCACAGGGGGAAGATGAAACCAAAGGGAGCTCTTCCATCAGAGAAAAAATATCCTGGGAGATGCAAGAAGAATCCTCAAGACTGTAAGTGGCACAACACAAATGAATAGGGTATTAATAGTCTGTTTCTTATAACCCCAAGCCAAGAAGGAATAATTTGCAACACACATGAGCAAGTGAGGGGGAAAAAAGACAGACAGATATTCTCCATTCAGCTTATAATGAAACTGTGGCACTCTTTATTACAAGATATTTGGAGGCAAGAAGTGGTGCATGAATTCATGAAGCAATTAAAAGCCTATGAAGTTGTGTTAAATAGTAATTTATATTCCTTTGCTCAGAAACTCCCTGAATTACACAGTGAAGGCAAAGAGGGGGATCCAGGGCAAGCCTTGTCTCTGGCTCCTTCTCCACTTGGGTAGGAGGGCACAGGGCCCTTCTTCAAGCCCAGGGCTCATTTCTCTCCTCCTTGTCCTGCTCCTGACTCCTGGCAGCTGAGCTGAGAGTGCAGCAACAGGCCTGGAAACCAGTCCTGGAATTCTGTCCTACTCCAAGAGTAGCTTGCAGGGATCTTTCTTAAGAGAAGGAAATGAATTCAGATTGATGCCAAACTGCAGGAATAATTCACTAGTGTGAATGAGGAACAAACATTTATGGTCTTGAGGCTCACCAGGGATGTGCCTGCAAACTCTTGGTGTGTCTGGTGGACACCTGGGGGCTTTGCATCCCAGGTGTTGCTCCCCCTCAGTCCCCATTTCCTGCCCGAGGTGGGAGATGCAACCAACACCCTGCATGTTTCCTGCATCAGCCATTTCCATGTTGTAGCAATCCCAATCCCAACACTGAGACAGGTTTTGTGGGATGAGGGCCCTGCAGAAGCACCCACAGAGTCATTAAGGTTGGAAAAGACCTCTAAAATCACCAAGTCGACCCAACCCCACCCCTAAACCACCTACTGAGCTGGGCATGTGTTACCCTGCAATGCTCCCTTGCTTTGGCCCCATAATAAGGAAACCCAAAGTTGTCCCTACACCTTCCCAGATCAGGGTAAAAAAAAGTTCCAGGGATATTTGGACTTCATGGATGAACTGAAATCTTGCCCAGGAGCTCAGATAATTGGAGATGGGCCCAGGTTATTTGCCAAGGAAGATCAGGCTTTTCATTCAGCTCTGGGCTCTTCCTCTGCTCTTTCTTTCTGAGGAAAGAAAATCCTTATTCTGGTCACGTGCCTCAGTTTTACTATGGCTGAAAGAACTCCAGTTCAAGGCTCCTTTTTCATCACCTTTACGGTCTAATCCACTGACAGATGTCTTTGAAAATGAACAGGGGGATGATGAAAGCTGAAATTCAGCACGACTAGAGCCTTCTGGTGGGGAGATGATGTGATACAAGTGCTTTATATTCACTTTAACACCACAAGGGAAGAGCAGCCCTACCCTGCAGTGGCTGCAGAACAATCCTGGGCTTCACCACTTCTCAGGGGACAGGAATTATGTTGTGCTTTTTTTTCCTGTCAGGTGCTCTTGGGTTTCTTCTACAAGATCCTGAGCTTTCCACTGTACCAGGATGTCCACCTCAGGTTTTTTCTGGAGTTATCTGTTACTGGCCACATCTAATGACCCCCCAGCTCCTGTGTAAGACACACAATTCAATCCCTGTCCATCCTCTCTGGGCTTTCAGCCTCACCCACTGCAGTCTGGGAGGTGCCAGGATATCAGATGTTCGTGGGTGTGAATCTTTCTGCATCTTTCACCTTCTCCTTTGCTCTTGCCCCACTTCCAGTTCTGCTCTAAGGTTTGTGACCTGCAGGGTTGCACAGTCGGAGCTCCCTCAGACCCCACCACTTCACACAGAATGGGTTGGGTTGGAAGGGACCTCAAGGATCATCTCCTTGCCATGGGCAGGGACACCTCCCACCTGCCCAGGGTGCTCCAACCTGGCCTTGGACACTCCCAGGGCTGGGGCAGCCACAGCTTCTCTGCCCAACCTGTGCCAGGGCCTGCCCACCCTCCCAACCACCAATTCCTTCCCAATATCCCACCTAACCTGCCCTCTGGCAGTTTGAAGCCATTACAAACGTGTGTGTTTAGGATTCCTTTCCCTCAAGCAGGTGACTTTACAATATTTACACAGGATTTCAGAAGCCATTCTCGCTTTCCAGTTACAAATCCCTGCTCAGCTCTTGCTCATTACCTTAAACAAACCATTATTTCCTTAAAAAAACCCAATCCCATCAGCAAATTTCCCATCAATATTCAGCTGTTCTTCCAGGTATTTGTGAAGTCAGGGATGGATGAGGGACCAACCCCAGAATTCACAAAGCTTGGGGGGCAAGGAGGATATGGCACTGAAAGACAGAACTACCTGGGGGAAAGGGGGATCATTTCTCACCCCTGTCCCATTGCCAGGAAAGCCCTAGAAAGTCCAAAAAGGAGGCAGAATTCAGAGTTGGGATAATAATGTAAGATTTGGTGCTATCAGGGACAAACATAATCCTGGGAAGAGACAAGAGGGTCCCCCTCCCCTCCCCACCCACCCCCCGGCTCCATCTGTGCTGCTGTGACAGCCTGGCTTTGGCAGGGCTTGGTAACTGTTATTTCACATCCAAAAAACTTAATTTGCTGCATTTCATGTGTGCGAAAGTGGAACGTTTCATTAAAACCCGTCTCTGGTACAAAGAGTTGGAGACAAACAGGGGGTGGGACGTCACAGGAATCAAGTGCTCCGCTTTGGAGGGAGCGGGAATGGTGGCCCAGCTCTGTGACAGGGACAATTCCCAGGCAGGATTAGGAAATCTCCCCCCCCAGCCAAGTTGTCAGTGGAGGTTTCAGTGAGATGGGAAGCTCGAAAAGCGGAGCTGATTGAAAACCGGGAGTTTCTCCCAAGGGAAATTCCCAAGCGAGACAAAACTGTCGCTTGTTCGGCGTGGAAGTTTCCAGGCAACAGCTGGAAAGCAAACCAGCCCTTCCCCTTTGGAGTGGGATGTTTTAAACTCTGTTTTCAAACGGGCAGGTTCAGTTTTAGCATCTCCTCCTCCGAGTTTCCCTCGGTGAGAGACAACAGGCAAACAGGGAGAGCAATGGAAGGAATGACAATGTTTTCCCTCCCCAGCCCTTCTGTGCTTTGTTCCTTTCTCTCTGCAAGTAACACTTTCTTCACATTGTCGTGGCCACAGAAAGAAGAGGGAAGTGCTCTCAGCAGAAAAAACCTGTCCTTCTCCAGTGTAAAAAACATAGATTTAATTCGTGTTAAAATATGACAAGGCCTGTTTTTTAGACATCTGGGCATTATGAAATATGCAGTAAAGAAATATCAGAGCAAGTAGAGGATGCAGAGAAGGCCTAAAAAGATACAGAGACTGACAATGCAGGACCTGATGTTTTAAAAGAAGAGAACTCAAATAGCTAAGCAGCCTTTTTGAGACACAATGAAGACAAAGCTAAGCCGAGTAACTCAACACAATGGGGGGACAGACGCAAATTAAGAGAAGAGGGAAGTACCTTCAAACCAAGATAAAGATTTAGACCACGGGTTAACAATTAAGTTAATCACCAAGAGAACTGGCTACCTAAAAGTGCCGCTCCGGATCTGAGAGAAGAGCAACATGGTTAATCATTTCACAAGAAATAAAAGAATATGTATGTTTTCAATGTATCTAAAGAGAGCCTGCGGGCTCTACCGGGGTGCAGCCGGCAGGGCGGGGACTCTGCGGTGCGCCCAGCGCTGCTGCTCGGGCATTTTCGCACTTACAAAATTAAACTGCCCTTTGTTGCATGATTTGGTCATTTGGGTGGTCATTTTTATAACATCCAGTGTAAGATTTGGAGTTTAAAAGAAAATCCATGAAATATTTTGCTTTGCTTCTTCCCAGCGGCATTTCCAACTGAAACGCAGAGAAGGGAAGTTTTCATTAGTCAGGCTTGCTTGGAGAAATTGTTTCCTAAGGAATGTCCCAAACCTGAACAACAACCATAAATCCCCACAAGTCATTTCACACAAACAAACTCTTTTGCCTGCCAAGAGATTTGTTGGAAAACAAAGCCCAGCACAACCAAGCAGAACGAAGGGCTGGGTACTCTCTGTGGTGTCAGAGCAGGGGTGGCTTTGGCTGGGTTGGTGGGGCAGGGCCCAGAGAGGTCTGGAGATACTGCTGGGCTGGGGCCTGAGCAAGGCTGGAAGGGAAGGATCCACCTGCCAGCCAGGATGGGCAGAGGCTGGAGCAGCTCTGCTGGGAGGGAAGGCTGGGAGAGCTGGCATTGGCCAGCCTGGGGAAGGGAACCTTTGGGGGGACTGAATTGTGGCCTTGCAGGGCCTGAAGGAGCCACAGGAAAGATGGAGAGAGACTATTGACAAGGGTGACAGGACAAGGGACAGTGGCTTCAAACTAACAGAGGGCAGGGTTAGATGGGATATTGGGAAGGAATCCTTCCCTGTGAGGGTGGGCAGGCCCTGGCACGGGTTGGGCAGAGAAGCTGTGGCTGCCCCAGCCCTGGGAGTGTCCCAGGCCGGGTTGGACGGGGCTTGGAGCACCCTGGGCTGGTGGGAGGTGTCCCTGCCCATGGCAGGGGGTGGGATGGGATGAGCTTTAAGGTCCATTCCAAGCCAACCCATTCTGGGGTTCCATGATTCTGTGGTCAGCAGGTCCTGTGGGGCAGAAGGCACATCTTTTACACCCCTGTGGAGTGAGAGGGCAGAGCATCCTCTTCTCTCCACTCTGCCCATGACGACCTTCTAAACAAACATTTTTCTCCAGTCTCCCATAAAAGAGCTTTGTCTGGTACTTCAAGAGATTTGAATGCCTCCTCATTTTCCTCACAAAAATCAAGGACAAACAGGAAGAATAGGAAAGGCATGGCAGGGGGGGGTCTGGATAAGCTTTAAGGTCCCTCCCAACCCAAAGCATTCTGGGACTCTAAAAGTGTTGTCACTTTATCTGCCCAGCCCATTTCTTGTCCTGCCACCTCCAGTGACTTGCAGACTCATTTCAACCCCTGCTTTCTCCCCCCTCCAGCTCTTTCCATCTCCAGCCCCATTTCAGCCTCTCCATGCCCCAGTTCCCCCCTCCCCGAGCTGCCCTGCCCCACCACACACCAGCTCAGATGGGCTGTGCCCTGTGCCCCTCTCCCCGGGCACTCTCCCTGCACTGCCAACTCCTGCTCTCTGCCCTCCTGGCCTCTCTCCCTCTCACCCCTCACCTCCCGGGGCATTTGTGAGGGTGGCACATTTTTCTCCCTCTGCTGTGTGTGGGGGCTCTGAGGCTCTGACTCCTCCTCGTGTGCCTGCCCTGCTGCCAGGCTTTGGTGCTGGCCACACGTTGACCACAGCAGGGTGTCCCAGGCCAGCAGCTCCATTCTTGGGCCATCCCCCCTTTTGAAGGGCAGGGTTTGATTTGTGGCTCAGAGGGAGCTCTGCTGTTTTCTGTTTGGATTAAGCATTCAGCTCTAATAGCTGCGGAAAGATTGCCAGCTCCAAGCTTGACAGGAGCACCCTGGGACTGTAATTATGATGTTCAGAAACAAAGCAGTGGCAGCACAACCCGCTGTGATTCTCTGCTCTGCTTTTCCCTGCTCGGGGATGTCGCTGCTGCAATTCAACCAGTGCTAAGTGGGCCACACTGGGGAGAACCCACCCTGTGCCAAGGCCCTCAGGAAGCCAAAGCAGGGATGTCTCAGGTGTTGTGTATCCACATCATGGGTGCAGCTGTCTGACAGCAAGTATTTCCTCTGGATGGAGGAAAAGCTGGATCAGCTTCTTCCCAGCTTCAGAGGTCACCATGGTCCTGTTTGCTCTTTAGGCAGAGTCCTTCTGTGGGATTTAGTGAGTTTTCCTGGGAAACAGAGCAGTCATAGATCAGCTTCCCCTAGGTAAGACCAGCAGGATTTGGGATCCAGCTGCCCCCTGTGGATGTGGACCTTGACACTGAATGTGGCCCTCAAGGCCATTCAGTCTCTGCAGGTTGTCCAGAACTGTGGCCAGGTGGGTTTGGGATATTTCCCCAGGACTCCACAGCCTCTCTGGGCAACCTGTGCCAACGTTTAACCACCCTCACAGTAAGAGAACGTTGTGTTTGATGTGTTTTAGCTTGTTCTCATTGTCTTTTGCCCTGTTGGTGGAGGCTCCTGATGAGATTCTGGCTCTTACTTCATTCCCTCTCATGGAACATTTGGAAACACATCCCTGAGCCTTCTCTTCCCTAGGATGTCCATCTCTCATCAAAGAAGCTTTAATTCCTCATGACAGGCCATGTTCAAAAGAAGTAACCATTTCATCAAAGTGGCCAAGCTCCCTTTGAACCTAAACTAAAGATGACAAAGGGAAGAAGAAGCCCCTTTGTGCTCGGGGCAGACCAGATATCAGCTCACATTTTAATCATCTCTCACCACATCCCTGCTGTGGGACTTTGTGCCATGATTTTCATTCCAGGCTCTCACTGAGGAGCTCCTGCAGGGGAACAAGGAACTGGATGCTTCCCAGTCCTTTGTCTATAAAGCCATTCATTGGAGACTCAAGATCCTCCTGATGTGCAAATAAAGAGTTTGTTGTTATTCCCCGGGCTCAGGAGCCTCAGTGAAACACAAATATTGTGGGGAAGTCAGGGATAGAGGCTGCTCTTCACCAAGGGGGAAGGAATTCTCCTGTTCCCCAGCTCAGTCAGCTGCTCATCTCCTGGAGACACTTCTCTCCTGCAGCCCCCCGCCCCCCTTTCCTATGGCACATCATTCCCTGCCCCTCATTCAGGTTTTATGTATGTCCCTGGAGATGATCCCAGAATCCCTGAGGTTGGAAAAGCCCACAGAGTCCCCCCTGTGCCCAATGCCCACCGTGTCCCCCAGCCCAGAGCACTGAGTGCCACTTCCAGTCCTCCTTGGGCACTTCCAGGGCTGGGCACTCCAAACCTTCCTGGGCACCTCCCTGGGCACCTCCAGGAGTGGGGACTCCAAATCTCCCTGGGCACCTCCCTGTGGATCTGGAATGATTCACCCACCAAGTCACAAAGAAGTTCAGGGAATGGGTTCGAAAGCCTTTCCTGGGTGAGAGCCCCCAAAATAATTGAAATAACCTAAAGTAACCTGTTCTTGCTGTTTTCTGTCTTCATGGACTTTGAAACCTTTCCTGCAGAATGTTTTACCACAACTCCCCCAGCCTGCAGCCCCCCAGAGCTCTGGGCACAGCTGTGGGTCTGTGGAGGGCACCAGCTCTGGTTCCCCGCCCCCCCCCAGCTGTGGGCAGCTGCACAGGGGGNCAGCTCCAAGCTTGACAGGAGCACCCTGGGACTGTAATTATGATGTTCAGAAACAAAGCAGTGGCAGCACAACCCGCTGTGATTCTCTGCTCTGCTTTTCCCTGCTCGGGGATGTCGCTGCTGCAATTCAACCAGTGCTAAGTGGGCCACACTGGGGAGAACCCACCCTGTGCCAAGGCCCTCAGGAAGCCAAAGCAGGGATGTCTCAGGTGTTGTGTATCCACATCATGGGTGCAGCTGTCTGACAGCAAGTATTTCCTCTGGATGGAGGAAAAGCTGGATCAGCTTCTTCCCAGCTTCAGAGGTCACCATGGTCCTGTTTGCTCTTTAGGCAGAGTCCTTCTGTGGGATTTAGTGAGTTTTCCTGGGAAACAGAGCAGTCATAGATCAGCTTCCCCTAGGTAAGACCAGCAGGATTTGGGATCCAGCTGCCCCCTGTGGATGTGGACCTTGACACTGAATGTGGCCCTCAAGGCCATTCAGTCTCTGCAGGTTGTCCAGAACTGTGGCCAGGTGGGTTTGGGATATTTCCCCAGGACTCCACAGCCTCTCTGGGCAACCTGTGCCAACGTTTAACCACCCTCACAGTAAGAGAACGTTGTGTTTGATGTGTTTTAGCTTGTTCTCATTGTCTTTTGCCCTGTTGGTGGAGGCTCCTGATGAGATTCTGGCTCTTACTTCATTCCCTCTCATGGAACATTTGGAAACACATCCCTGAGCCTTCTCTTCCCTAGGATGTCCATCTCTCATCAAAGAAGCTTTAATTCCTCATGACAGGCCATGTTCAAAAGAAGTAACCATTTCATCAAAGTGGCCAAGCTCCCTTTGAACCCAAACTAAAGATGACAAAGGGAAGAAGAAGCCCCTTTGTGCTCGGGGCAGACCAGATATCAGCTCACATTTTAATCATCTCTCACCACATCCCTGCTGTGGGACTTTGTGCCATGATTTTCATTCCAGGCTCTCACTGAGGAGCTCCTGCAGGGGAACAAGGAACTGGATGCTTCCCAGTCCTTTGTCTATAAAGCCATTCATTGGAGACTCAAGATCCTCCTGATGTGCAAATAAAGAGTTTGTTGTTATTCCCCGGGCTCAGGAGCCTCAGTGAAACACAAATATTGTGGGGAAGTCAGGGATAGAGGCTGCTCTTCACCAAGGGGGAAGGAATTCTCCTGTTCCCCAGCTCAGTCAGCTGCTCATCTCCTGGAGACACTTCTCTCCTGCAGCCCCCCGCCCCTTTTCCTATGGCACATCATTCCCTGCCCCTCATTCAGGTTTTATGTATGTCCCTGGAGATGATCCCAGAATCCCTGAGGTTGGAAAAGCCCACAGAGTCCCCCCTGTGCCCAATGCCCACCGTGTCCCCCAGCCCAGAGCACTGAGTGCCACTTCCAGTCCTCCTTGGGCACTTCCAGGGCTGGGCACTCCAAACCTTCCTGGGCACCTCCCTGGGCACCTCCAGGAGTGGGGACTCCAAATCTCCCTGGGCACCTCCCTGTGGATCTGGAATGATTCACCCACCAAGTCACAAAGAAGTTCAGGGAATGGGTTTGAAAGCCTTTCCTGGGTGAGAGCCCCCAAAATAATTGAAATAACCTAAAGTAACCTGTTCTTGCTGTTTTCTGTCTTCATGGACTTTGAAACCTTTCCTGCAGAATGTTTTACCACAACTCCCCCAGCCTGCAGCCCCCCAGAGCTCTGGGCACAGCTGTGGGTCTGTGGAGGGCACCAGCTCTGGTTCCCCGCCCCCCCCCAGCTGTGGGCAGCTGCACAGGGGGTTGGGTGACAATGCCCATCCTGGGGTGGAGCAGAACTTCTCCCCCCCACCCCGAGGAGACTCCAGGGGGCTGTTGGAATGCCAGGGGTCCGAATGCAGCCCTTCCTCCCTGGGGCACTTCTCACTGGAGTGAGGAATTCGGTACCCACAGCCCTCATGGGAACAATTTGGGCCACCCTGCCCAGGAGTGTCCTGGAGCTCCTTCCTGGCCCTGGCACAAAGAGCCTTGGGCTCAGTCCTGTTTACACAGAAACCTGAAAGTCTTTAATTTGAGTCAGCTTTGAACGTCCCCTTGGAACTGTAATTAGCTGGTTCTCTCTCTGTGCTGATGCAGCTCCTGGTTGTGACTCCTCTCCTGCCTAATGAAGATGAGTGGCACCCCGTGGCCTCCGAGGAATTCTCTGGGCACCGTCAGAGAGGACTCGGAGCACGAGCAGAGGTGTTTTACATTCATATGGGAGAAGAGATTAAGCAGATAAGCAAAGCAAATGATGGTTGTTCTGAGGGGAGCACATTTCCTTCAGGCTCATGCACAGCACTCCAACAGGGCCCAGAGCCCAGGGCCAAGGGTTATAAAGATTTATTTTCCAAAAGAATTGAATTCCACAGTGGGTTCAGTAGTGGGGAAGCCCCCTCTGGTCCCTTGTTCCTTCAGCCTCACAGCACAGGAGGCTTCTCACAGTGCTAATGAGCCTTCATTTAAGTGAGTGACATTTGCATCTTAATTAGTGGCTGTTGTTACCCTCCCTTCTTTACAGTCACCGAGAGATTGAGGGTTTTGCTAAAGTTACCTGAGTAACATTTGCTTCTCAGTTTGTGAGGGTTGTTACTCTCCCTTCCTCTGCAGCCACTGAATAAATGGGGTGGGGGGATTGGTACAACTGCTTGTCCTGCAGTCCAGTGGCACAAAGTCTCACAGCATCCCAGTCCTCAGCTCAGCTCAGGCTTTGCTCATGACAATGAAACAAATGTCTCAAATGCCACATAACAGACTGTCCTTCCCAAGCTCTGATGCCAAGGCAGCTTCCCAGCTGCTCCCTTTCCCTCTCCCCCTTTAAGCCATTCCCAGTCCTTCCCCAGAGCACACGGTCTGACCCTGCTGGCACCTTTCTCAGGAGTGAGCTCAGCCCTCTGGATTGTGCTGCCAGAGCAAATAAAGACGAACTTTGCCTTCAAACACAGAGGCAGAACCTTTCATCTTCATTTTTGTGTGGCTCCTTGGTGAATCACATCCCACTTCCACAGATGGAGTTGAAAGCTCTCCCAAACAGCGCAAACCAGAATCAAACCAGCACTAAAAATACCTGGCCTGATCCTGTTCCTGTCAGCAGTGCTGGCAAGGAGATAATTCCATTGTTCCTTGTCAGAGATGCTGTGATCCCGTGGCCATTCCCAGCTCCAGGATGGATGTGTTGGGAAGTGTCAGTGGTGTGACAGGACCACGGGCAGCACCAGCCCTGCCCTCCCTGCTCTGCCTCCAGCCAGCACAGCCCTCAGGGACATGGGATGTTGTGTTTCCCTGTCTCACCTGGGTCCCCACCCTGGGACAGTCCTGGTGCCTCCTCACTGGGATGTTTTACAGCTGGATTCTCATGGAAAGGATCACAGGCTCTCCTGGCTTGGAAGACACCCAAAGAATGCCACCCTGTTGTCCACCCGCTGTGTCTGTGCCCCCTGCCCTGGGAGCCTGTTCAGTGCCATGTATTGATTTACAGGTAATGAATGAACCTTTCAAAAACAGGAAGGGCTTTGAACTGCTGAATGCTGTAAATGCAAGAGCAGAGCTGGGGAGCAGCAGCAGCCCCAGGAGGGGCCCTTTGACCCCCCAACCCAGCCCTGCACTGACCACTGTGGTGGCTCCTGAGCTCAGACATCCCCCCTGGCACAACCCCACCGTCCCTGGTGCCACCACAGCACAGCTGGGGAGCAGCAGCAGCCCCAGGAGGGGCCCTTTGTCCCCTCAGCTCATCCCTTCACCAACCACTGTGGTGGCTCCTGAGCTCAGACATCCCCCCTGGCACAGCCCCACCATCCCTGGTGCCACCACAGCACAGCTGGAGGGACAAACACTTTCTGTACATTCACTGTGGCTGTGAAAGCTCAGTGGAAATGACATTTATTGTTGAACTCTGCCGAGAGATACAAACCTTTAATGGGCTCTGGTGGTCTGTGAATTGGGGGAGTGAAAGCCCCACTTTTTAACTGCTGGTGGAGGATCTCACCTTTCACTGATGTGGAGTTGTGTTTGAGGGAATTGCCTCTTGCAGAGCTTCACAGGAAAAAAAAACTGGAAACCAGGTAAATATGACCCAAAAAATTCACACTCACAAAGAGCCCAAATATATAGGAATGTGCAGAGGTGTGTGTGTTTATAAAATACTTGCAAATACATAAAATAACATTATAAGCTTACAATAAATCTCTGCATTCCAGGAGGAACACGCTCAGGATTTGTAGGAAAATAACACTGCTCTGTGCTCCAGAGGCCAGAGAAGAACAAAATACGTGGCTTTTTTTTGGGTTTCAGTTTCCATTCTTTATGAAGTTCTCAGCAGTGGTAATTTATCCCCCCCCCGGGCCTTGTCTAACAACCACCCCCATGGCCTGGCTGCCTTTCCCACCTGGCCCAGGAGTGGAATCAGAGCAGGCTCCACAGACACACCAGCCAGTGGAATTAATGCTGGGCCACATAAAAGGGTCACAGCAAGCAAGGGGATGTTATTCTTCTCGGTGACAGAGAGAACAAAGCCCTTTGTCCAATCCCAGCCTTGCACAGTGCTCGGGAAAAGAAAGGCAGTTTATTCTCAGGTTGCCCTGAGGCTGCTGAGCCCCTCTCAGAGCCCAGGGGGATGTGCAGCCCAGCCTGTGGGAGCAAAGACTCACCTCTCCGAGCTCCTCTGCCCCAAAAACCTCCTCCCTCCCGGCACGGGAAGCTCCAGCCCAGGGAAGTGGCTGCAATAGTTTACTGGGGAAGCCTGTAGGACCCTGCTGAGAACCAGAGCAGGACAGCTCAGTGCTGGTGCAGCCTCACCTCGAGTCCTGGGGGCGGTTTTGGGCACCACAAGATAAGAAAGATCTAAAGCCTTTAGAGAGGGTCCAAAGGAGAGACACGAGGGTGGGGAAGGGTCTGGAGGGGCCACAGGAGGAGCAGCTGAGGGAGCTGGGCTTGTTCAGCTGGAGCAGAGCAGACTGAGGGCAGAGCTCAGTGGGGGCTGCAGCTCCCCCTGAGGGGCAGGCACTGATCTCTGCCCTGGGGGCACCAGGGACACAGCCAGGGAATGGCTGGAGTTGTGTCAGGTTGGATATTGGGAAAAGGCTCTTCCTCCAGAGGGTGGTGGGCACTGCCCAGGCTCCCCAGGGCAGTGGGCACAGCCCCAAGGCTGCCAGAGCTGCAGGAGGGTTTGGATGATGCTCTGGGGCACAGGGGTGACTCTTGGGGATGGGGCTGGGCAGGGCTGAGGGTTGGACTGGCTGATCCTTGGGGGTCCCTTCTAACTCAGCATATTCCATGCACTCTGTTTGCTCCAGCACCCCCAGCCCTGCTCCCAGACCCCCCAACACTCCCAGCTGATCACCCCCCACCAGGGTGGGCCCTTCCCTTCCCCATCCACCAGCCTGAGTGAAATTCTGCTCAATAAAAGCTTTTCCATCTACATCCCAACACTATTACCGTTGCTGTCTCTCAGGGTGTGACAGGCACAGCCCAGTCCTGGGCTGGCACCTCCCCTGGGCTCGGCACAAACCTCTGGGAAAGGCTGCAGGGTGTGGGGTCGTGTCCTCCCAGCCCACTCCCTGCCTGAGGGCACCACGGAGCTTACAGGGGGAGAGGGGACTGAAAAATCCACTTTGTTTGCACAAGGGGAGCTATTGAGGGGTGGAAAAGATTTATCTTCAATTGATCACCGTGGTCCTTGGACTGAGCTTGGGGAGGGGGAATTCCCTCCCCTGGGGCTGCTGTGAGAGGTAAAAGGGAGGCAGCTCTGGTGATCCTGAGGGGATTCACGTCTGAGCTTTGGGTCACATCTGACAGGGGCTGAGTCTGAGCTTTGGGTCAGATTGATCCCTGAGGGATCTGAGTCTGAGCTTTGGGCCAGACTGAACCCTGAGGGATCTGAGTCTGAGCTTTGGGTCAAATTCACCCATCAGAGCAAGAATTTGAAGTCAAACACCCAAGCCTGGGCCACCCCAGTCCCCAACAGTGGGGACACACACCAGCAGAGAGCAAGTCATGTCAGAGGGCAGGAGACTCTTTCCCTGGAGACCCTCACCCCTCAGGAGACCCTCACCCCTCCTGCTGAAGGCACAGGGAGCTGAGGAAAAAGAGGTCTGGTGGAAGTTGTTTAATTCTTAGACAGCAAGAGCAGTGAGGTGAACTCGGGGTGATTTCCAAGGCAATGAAGTCGCTCAGCAGTATCAGATGAAGGGCCTGATGATTCCGAGCCAAACAGCTCTAGGCCTGGAAAGCCTGTGCCTCACACCCTCCCTGCACTGAGTCAGAGTTATGAACTCGGGATAAAACGCTTTTACCTCATGGCAGAAGGTACTAAACTTGTTGAGAGCCGAGTGATTCACAGCCCTGAATGCACCTGAGGATGAGAACAGCCCTCAGTGCACCAGAGAAGTCAGGCTGTTAATTGGCATCCTTGGCAAAAGCAGCCAGAGAAAAATAGGGCCACCTTTTGTGCTGAGAGCATTGAGGGGCTTTGAACAGTGATGGACATGAATAAGGCAAGGCTTTGCTGGGCTGGCTCTTTGCATTTAGAAATAAAACTCCTGTGCCGAGGAGAATGGGTAAATATCTCACCGTGTGCAGGGAGCAGAGGGATGGGGTGGCAGCCAGCTCGCTTTGCAGCTGAAGAGCTGCAGCTGAGCTCCAGGCTGGGCTCCAGGCTGGGCTCCAGGCTGAGTTCCAGGCTGGGCTCCAGGCTGAGCTCCAGGCTGGGCTCCAGGCTGAGTTCCAGGCTGGGCTCCAGGCTGAGCTCCAGGCTGGGCTCCAGGCTGAGTTCCAGGCTGGGCTCCAGGCTGAGCTCCAGGCTGGGCTCCAGGTTGAGCCAGGCACAGCCAACACTCCTCAAGGACAGCCTTGCCCTGGGGCTGGGGGCTGCAGCACCTGGGCACAGTGCCCTCATTACTGCCCCATCATTGCCCCCCTATCACTGCCCTCTCACTGCTCCCATGAGTGCTCCCATCACTGCCCAATCACTACCCCCCTCACTGCCCCCATCGCTGCCCCCTCACTGCCCCATCACTGCCCAATCACTGCCCCTCACTGCCCAATCACTGCCCCCCAGCAGCTGACACCAGCTTGGTGACATGTCAGGGGAAGTGTCACAGCCCAGGTTTGTGCCATGCCAGACTGACAGCTCGTCCCCTCCTCCAGCAGCAGGGTCTGGGGCAGGGACATGTGGGCACCAGCCTGTGCCCAGAGCCTGAGGCACCACATCCTTCCAGCTGCTTCCCTCCATCCCTGGCCATCCATGCCCACTGGGAAGGCAGGATTGGCAGCACTGGGTAAAGCTGTTGTGACCCAGGAGGAGGGTGAGCCCTCAGGCTCATCCTGGGGCTGTGAGGAGCTGCCCAGGGGCGAAAAGCCAAACCACCTCCCGCTGATGGGACTGTGCCTAAGAGAGAGGGACAGCAGCAAGTGGGGGTCGTGTTGAAGCAGCAGTGCTAGACACGGATCCAGCAGCACTCGTGTCCTCCCAAACACGTCTGAAGTGGAGGGAACCAACATCACCCGGGGAAAATGAGATGGTGATGGTGGGGTGGAGTCGAGAGGAGAGGGTGGGCACCCACACCCGGCCACTGAACACCTCAGGGGCTCCGATCTCTGCAGGAGGGAGAGCAGAGCTGTGGAATCCCAGAGCATACTGAACTGGAAGGGACCCCCAAGGACCATCCAGTCCAACCCTCAGCCCTGCCCAGGCCCAGCCCCAAGAGTCACCCCCTGTGCCCCAGAGCATCATCCAAACCCTCCTGCAGCTCTGGCAGCCTTGGGGCTGTGCCCACTGCCCTGGGGAGCCTGGGCAGTGCCCACCACCCTCTGGGGAAAGAAGAGCCTTTCCCTGAGATCCAACCTGAGCCTGCCCTGACACAACTCCAGGCCATTCCCTCGTGCTCCAGTGGTCCTGGAAACGAAGTCCAAGTTCTGCCTCAGACATTTTTATTCCCTTTTCTTGGCTTCCTTTTAATTTTTGACTCCACAAAATATTCAGGTGGATCGTGGCTGCTGCCCGTACCTTGGAGGTGAAGTGAGACTGGGAATTACCAAGGTGGAATTTCCCTGGAAGCTGCTGCTTGTGGCACGTGGGGCTGGGAACATCCTCCCCACCCACAGAGCCAGTGGGGGGAACCGCAATTTCCCCGCAGGCTCAGCTTTGTGGCAAAGCCACCCTCCCCTTCCCCCCCTCCCTCTGAAATGCACTGTGGGCTGGGAAAACGACGAGGAATAATAAACTGTGTTGCTCGATTATCGTGCCGAGGAGCTGCTGTAATTGCAGCCCAGCAGCCCGGAGCTCCAGGGTCCCGTGTCCCGCAGAGCAGCACGGTGGGCTCGGCGCTTGCTGGGGAGAAAATTGGGGACTCTCGGGAGGCGGCGGGACCGGCTTTTGGTTAATCTCATGGTTGTTCTATCCCCTTTCCTGCGGGCTCTTTGGATTTGCAGCAAGCGGGCAACGAGAGATCAGCTGGGTTTTTAAAGGCTTGCTGACACAACTCCTGATGAATAAAGATGAGCTTCTACAAGCAGGTATTCTCCGGGAAACAAAGGAGGAGGTACCTGGGGGATTGCCTGGGCAGGGACACAGGAGCAGGGAGAGGATGGTAGGGAGGAATTAACATGCAGAGCCTGGAACGGAGTATTTCCAATGGTAATGAACAACGGGAAGGATGTGGGGAGCTGCAGAAAACCAGTTTCTAATGCAGACACAGCAAAGACTTCCAGGGGAAGTGTTTGATGCCTCCTGGGGGCTCAGAGAGGTTTGGGGGCTTCGTGTGTCACCCTCAGGGGAGGGTTCTGCTGCTGAGGGACACAAATTCAGCTTGTGCTAATGGCCCTGGCTCCCTCAGGGTGGTCCAAACAGCCCGAGGGGAGGCTTGTGAGACCTCCCGGTGGGATTTCGTGTGAGGTGACCATACCCAGTGCCTCAGGCACCTCAGTGGCATTGCCCCCCCAGAGGGGGCCCTGTGTGTGTGTGGGGGCTGGTTTGGGGGTCTCAGGGCAGCCTCCCCCAGCCCCCTGGCACACGGTGATCCCTGAAACAGAAGTGCAGGGGGCCCGGGGGGAACTCGAAATTGCTCTGTGGCAAACCTCTTTCTGGTTCCCATCTCAGCCAGCAGTGGGAGGGAATGAACCAGTGGGATGACATGACTTCTGACTGCAAGAATTCCTCTGCGCTGGGCTGGTCCATGGCTGGGCCTTCAGCTTGCCCTGAATCTGTCCAGTGGGCAGTTGTCCCACAACTGGCTCCTGTCCCTGCATCTCCCCTCCAAGGGTGGCAGGTCCTGAAGGGAAGGGACAGGTTGCTTAGGAAGCTCTCAGGCCAGGCAGGAGGGATCTGGCTGTCCCTGTTGGTCTGACATCCATGGTCACACCAGGAGCTGGCCCTGTGTATCACCAGCTGTGCCTTTCCATGTCACACACAGGCTCTCAGAGGCCACTTCTCAGTCCCATTTTTCCTGCCCTGTTCTTGCACAGCATTCATTGATCACCCTCTGTGTCTCCAGAAGGTTTCTCTTGCTGGGCTCCCATCTCCTGGTAACGACACTAACATTTCCCTGTCAGTCCCTTTTGTCCTGTGACTCTCCCTCCCCCCTGACTGTGCCTGGGAGACTCCTCCTTACAGACTCCTCCTTACAGACTCCTCGTTACAGACTCCTCATTAAACTCATTGCTGAGGGGACTCTCATCTGTTTCCGTGCTGGCAGGGCTCTGAAAACAGTTTCATTCTGGGTGACAGATTGGAGAACAAGGAGTTGTCCCAAACTTTCCTGCCTGTCCCGTGTCTCAGGCTCTTCAGCTTCATCTCTGCCCACAGCAGGAATTGCAATGAGAAGATCTTCAAGGTGCCCTTCCAATTCAAACCATTCTGTGATTCCATGATCTCCATACACTGAAAAACCTGTAAACCTGAGCACATAGGAATTATTTTCCATGTAAGAGTTGATTTTTAAGGGAAGGGCAGTATCAAACACACCACTTGTTTCTCAGAGGTTCACAACACTCGTGCAAAGACAGGTGTTGGCCCCAGCTGGGGTTCAGAGGGAGGGCAGAACTACAGCTATGCCTGAAACACAAACTCTTTATCCAGCACCTGGTGTTAGTGCAGAGGTGGTAAAATATATTCACATCACCCTTCCTTGCCCTGCAGGGCAAGAAGTGACAGATCTGAGGGAGCACAAGAGTTTTAACTACCAGGGAGCTCAGGGAGCTGTTGGTGTAACTCCCCCTGTGTCCCACCGTGCTGTCTCAGCAGGCTGCTCAGAGGGACAAGGGCTGGAGGGAAGAGCCAGAAGCTCCTTAGATCCCTTTTTCCTGCAGTCAGTTCCTGCCTTCTGCATCCACAGAACGAGAGTCACAAATATCAGGGTTGGAAGGGCCCTCTGGACATCACCCAGTGGAACCCCCTGCCCAGGCAGGGTCACCTGGAGCAGGTGACACAGAAGCTCATCCCAGTGGGTTTGGAATGTCTCCAGAGAGGGAGACTCCACACCCTCCCTGGGCAGCTGTTCCAGGCTCTACCACCCCTAATGGGAAGACGTTCTTCCTCAATTTGAGGTGGAATTTGTGTGTGTGTGGCTAGCCGTCGCAAACGACGATGCTTTTTATGCCTGCGCGAATGGATTTATTCCGTGGAGCTCAGCGTGCGCGGAACTGGCCCCACCCCCTTTAGCCCTGGGACGCTCCTAGCCTTGGCCGGGGCAAGCCCGGACGAAGTTGGCAGAGCGAGACCCGCAGGACTCGAACCGGCATCCTTCCGAGAAGGAGCACGGATCCAGGGGCGGCGGCTTTACCCACACGGCCACAGCCGCCGGCAGGTGGAATTTGTGATGTTTTAGTTTATGGCCATTGTCCCTCGTGCTGTCTCTGGGCACCACTGAAAAGGGTCTGACACCACTGACGTGGTTCGGCCCCTTCCTGCTGCTGGTCATCTCCTTGCAAAGCCATCCAGGATAATCCTGAGGTCTGGGTGTGTCCTAATGCTCAAGGAGACATGGGATGCCTCCTGAATTAATGTGTGAGTCCAGCAGGATGGCTGTAAAAGTGGTGAGCTGAATGTTCCCAGCCTGGCACAGGAGGGGCTCACAAAAGCCTCAGCTGTGAAACACATTTTCACTCCAGAAGGGCTTCTCCTCACTGGGCTCATTCTACAGAAGAAGCCCAAAGCAAGCAGTGGGTGTCTGAGATGGGTCATGCAGATGATGGAAAACCCATTTGTGTTTATTTGCTGAACACCTGAAGATATCCTGGCATTGGTGGGAAGTTCTTCCCCTCAGGGTTCACCCAGTTCTTCTGTACCTGGGCCATGTGGCCAAATACAGGGCAGGGTGAGGGTCACCTCAGCTGCAGGAAAGCCAAGGGGTCATGAAGTCTGATCTCCTGGCCAGAGTCAGTCCTGGCTCTGCAGCAGTTTTGGGGACTCTCCCAGTCCTTGTGAGTGTTCACCATGAGTTCTGATTCCTGTCCATCCCTATTGGAATGTGATTGATTAAACCCACAGACTTCTTGCCTAACCGAAGCAAAAAGCTCTTTTTGAAGACCTCCAAACCCCTGGTGAAGGAGGTGGGTCTAGTGGGGTGTCCTGAGGGGTGGCTTTAGTGGGGTGTCCTGAGGGGTAGGTCTGGCAGCACAAGTGCTTTGAACCTGTCACACCCCCATGAGCTGTCTGAGCACTGGGGACCCCCCAGGAGGGTTTTGTGTTACCCCAGCCAGTCTCTCACCTTCCCTTCTGCTACAGAGGGTGAGGAAAGGCCAGAGCACAGTTCTGGTGAGTGGCTCACACTTTGAAGCCCCAGCACCCACCAGAGACTGCTGAGAACCCCAGCTCAGTAAAACTTCCCATTTCCCAAAGCAATTTAGCCTTGCCATGCCCATCCCTGCTGTGTCTCCCGCAGGACCCAAGTGAGAGGCACTGGAGGGCACTCAGTCCCAGCAGAGCTCTGAGGTGAATCCACGAGGATGGGGCAGCCTGGATTCCACGGGTTTGGCATTGGAGGATGTGCTTCATAATCACAGCTCTGCTTCTGAACGTCCTTTAAGGGCCAAGGGAACAATTTTTGATTTATGAAATAATATCTTTTCCTTTTCTAAAGTAAATATTTGGTGTGTGCTAAGGTTAACTCTAATTCATCTCTTGCTGCAGGGTGAGTTCTGTAATAATGTCATTGTGTTTGTGATAACAGACAATAGCTTTGTTATCAGCTGGGGGAATTCAAGTACCAACCAGTGTTGCAGCAGAGAATCCCAAAGGAGAGGGGCAAGGGAACTGGCTCCTGTTTATTACTGCTGGAACATTAGCAGCAGCTGGGTTAGGTCACCTAAAGACTCCTGTGCTAGATGTTTTCTATCTGGTCATAACTTTTCAAAGCTCTGCAATTTTCTGCTTGTCATCACTGTTTCTTTATGTGTGATCCTGGCTGATTCAACTGATTTTTTTTTTTTTTTGCTCTGAGAGAATATCTTATGAGAAGACGTAATTCCTGCAGCCACTCTGAAACTTGTTGCATTGACCTTCCCAGCTCAGCAGAGCAGTGCTGTCCCACCTCGATGGGAAGAGTCATTTACACATGGAATCCCAGAATCCTTGAGGCTGGAAAAGCCCTCCCAGCCCATGGAATCCAACCTGTGCCTCATCCCCACCTTGTCCCCCAGCCCAGAGCTCTGAGTGCCATATCCAATCATTCCTTGGGCACCTCCAGTGCTGGGCNAGGAGGTGCCCCAGCAGTGCCAACACTGCTGAACAAGCCCAGGTGACCTTGTCCTCTCCCTGTATGGCCCCACCAGGCTCTTCCCCATCCTCATGGTCTCCTGTGGGCCCTTTGCAGCCCTCTTTTGGTACCATTAATTCACCTCTCCCAGTGCCTCCAGGTCCCACAGGGCAAGTGCTGGCAGGTTTGAGGGGCAATAAAGGTGGAGAGACTGGAATGACACCTGTTCCCTGTGGGAACAATTGGGGATGTGTGCCTGGGAGTCACTCAGTGCTTGGATCCGACCATGGAGACCTGCAAGCTCAGCCCAGTCTCTGCTGCTGTTCAGAGCCCCCTCCTTGTTAGTTTTGTGTGAAAATTCCTACATCCTTTCCCTATTTGAAGCATTTCTTTTTGAGCTCATTCTCGGGAGGAAAGGAACGAATGGATTAGGCAGAGTTTGATGGAAGGAAAGCAGGGAGCCAGCTGGCTGCTTAACAAAGATGATTTCCTCCTGGCTTTGCTGTAGCACAAAAATGGGCAGCTCTTTAGCCATGTCTTTCATGAGGTGACCTCCAAGCACTCCACAGGCACTGCAGAGCCACTGGCCCAGCCCCTGCCAAGGGGAGAAGCTTCATTTGAAATGCATCACTCCTCTAACTTTCTGATGACAGTCCCAACCTTCATCTTATTTGTCATGTCTTGGCTCAGCCCAGAGGAGATGCTTTGTCTCTGTGAGTAAGTGTGGGATTGCACAGGCTGGTTTTGAGTTATGGGGATCTGAGGGAGGGTTCTGTGTTTCAGCTTCTTGGAAACCTGCTCTGAAGCATTGGTGGTGGTGTTGCTCATACATCAGCAAAATGCCTGGGAGCAGAGGCTTCCAACTTGCAGTCACTTATCTTGGGGAGTAACTCCCACAGGAGAGTGGTTTGCCCTGCTGAAATGGATATTTTGCTGCTGTAGAGGATCTGTGCACAAAGCACACACAGCCTGATGAACAGCTGGGCAAGCTGCTCGTTGTGACTGAGCTAATTAACATGTGTCGTGCCTCTCTCCTGATCTGCAACCTGGAGTGTTGTACAAAGGGTTAGGGTTAGATTTAGGTTTAAGGTTTATCCCCATCCCTTCCCTGCCCCATCCAATCCCTTCCTTGTGCTCTTCCTTTCCCTGTCCCATCCCTTCCCTGTCCCATCTCTTCCCTGCCCCATCCCTTCCCTTCTTTGTGCTCTTCCTTTCCCTGTCCCCATCCCTTCCTTGTCTCATCCCTTCCCTGTCCCCATCCTTTCCCTGTGCCATCCCTTCCTTGCCCCATCCCTTCCTTGCCCCCATCCCTTCCCTGGCCCATCCCTTCCCTGTCCCTATCCCTTCCTTGTTCCTATTCCTTCCCTGACCCATCTCTTCTCTGTCCCCATCCCTTTCCTATCCCCATCCCTTCCCTGCCCCATCCAATCCCTTCCTTGTGCTCTT
>VXBX01009210.1:86381-123547 GCA_013400415.1 Scytalopus superciliaris
ATCCCCATCCCCATCCCCATCCCCATCCCTATCCCTATCCCTATCCCTATCCCTATCCCTATCCCTATCCCTATCCCTATCCCTATCCCTATCCCCATCCCTATCCCCATCCCTATCCATATCCCTGTCCCTTCCCTGCCCCTCCCCGCAGTGTTGGCACCTGCCAGGTTGCTCCCCGAGGATCCTTCTCTTGGAGCCTCCTCAGCCCCAGCACTCCCCAGTGTCTGTGCTGCTTTTGCTGCCCTCCCTTCAGACACCCCGTGGCCGTGGCCAGAGGGCTGAGCTGCCCTGGATCCTTCCAGGACGTGCTGAGCAAACCCCAGCAGGGCTTGGTTTGGAACACCCCGAGCCTCCCCTCTTTGCAGGCACTCCCAGCACGAGGCTTTGCTGCTGCTCTGGGGCTTTCCTTTCCCACTGCCTCGCTCTCTGTGAGGCCCCTCTGGGTCAGCATCAGACAGAAGCAGCTCTGCTGCTCCTCCTCAAGGCACGTGGGGCCCCGCAGGAGAAGCCAAGCCCGGTTTCCCCGTGGATGCAGATGTGGCAGTGGACTGTCAATATTTAGAGTGGAAAAAATATGGTCAAAAGGTGGTTTGTGATGAAAAGGAAAAGGCTAACCCAAAAGCCTTGGGGACAGAGGATTTTATTGTTGTATGAATTCATGCCACAGACAGATTGGTAACTTTATACCTTTTCCCTCAAACCCCTGTAATAAAACACTCCCTCATTGGTCCTTGTAAAACCCTAACCCATTGGTCCCCAGTCCCAGTGCCCCTCTCTCCTACTGGTCATAGTAAAATTACCCCAGCTCTTAAATACCTGTACCCAACTGTTGGAGACTGCTGGCTCAGGAGCAGCCTTTTATGTCACGACAGGATAAAGGCCAGGTACCAAGGGGGGAAGCCCCCCCCAAAACACGATGCTGAGAGCAGCAGCAGTCTCACGGGAATAGAGATCAGATGCTGAGAGCAGCAGTAATTCTCAAGAGAATGAGCAAGTCAACATGTCCTTGAGATGACAAACAGGACGTTGTAGTTGAAGCAATGCAGATAGGCCTGTAGCCACGAGAGGGTGGGGATATGAAAATGTAACCTTTAACATTTAACCAATCATTAAGTTGATATTATCCTATTCATAAAGCCTATAGATAAATACTGTAGTCTGATGCTCAGTGAAGTTTGCCTGTCAATGATATTGATTCGACTGCAACTTCCCTCACCTCTCACCGCACCCAACTTCAATAAACTCTCTCTCTCGTCCCCCTCCTGCGGGCTCTGTGTGGCTCCTTGTGGGGTCCCTGGGGCCACGTGGCAGGGGGACAGCCGGGGGGAGCATCACCCACCCAGCCGTTGCAAATGGTGCCCCATGTGAGCAATGGATTCATCTCTTCTGGGAACAGAGGGTCCTTTACATGCAGAATTCCCTTCTCCTGGACACGCCCGTTTGCAGCAGGAAAAAAAAACCAAATAAACAGATTTTTACATGTTTTGCACGGCAATTCAAGTGGTCAAATCCCACAGATGCTCGTGTTTCACAGAAAGCAGAGGCACAGAATGGTTGAGGTTGCACCGTGATGGCCCATCCAGGCAGGATTCAAATATCTCCCAGGATCAGTGTCAGGCAAAGCATAATTAGGGACAAAAAATCCCCCGAGCAAACAGGACAGAAAAACTCCATAATTACTCCTCAATAAAATATTGTAACACTAGAAAACTGGGATTTAACATTGCACTTAAAAGAAATTCAAGCTTGTTAAAGGAAAAGAAGTTCATCCCAAAAAGCCAAATTAACTCTGCGTTCAGCAGTCCATGATGGGAAAAACCCCACACTATGTATATATAAAAATCATTCCAATTTAATTACAGAATGCAGTTTGCAAAAATACAACTAAAGTGATTGACTTCAAAATTGTGCTCATGGCCAGGTCTTCCCAGAGGGCAGAGATGCCTTTCTTAAATCTTGTTTGGCCTCTTTTATCAGTAATGGTAAAGCTGTCTGTGTTTTATATCAAACCATGTTGCTTAAAACGCACCTTGGATTGGCCAGAAGTTGTTACCCCCCCAGTTTTCTGGGTGCTGGTGAGACCATAATACACCTTTTCACAATACAAAATAGACTTTAAGTTGTCATTGAAAAGACCTCTCCACTCCCAGTTGCCTGGCCAGGAACCCAGAGTGGGCTGACCAGTGGGAAGTGCCCCAGGACAGCCAATGTGCCCCTGGCAGCCCTGGGGACAGTGGGCACGGTGGCTCTGGGTGCCCTCTGGGCAGGGGCTCTGCAGGTGTGGGTGAGGTTCTGGCACTTCCCCAGACTGGCTGGGGTTGGGAGGGACCTTAAAGATCATCTCCTTCCACCCCATTCCATGGGCAGGGTCACCTCCTGCTGGCCCAGGTTACTTTAATGTTTTTCTCTTCCACAGCAATGAAGTCCAGCACATTTGGTGACCTGATTTCCTGTGACAGCTTCTGTGAGAGGAGGTCTCCAGATTTTGGGGCAGCTCTGGTTCCCCAAGCACCAAATCCCTTTCCCTCCTGTGCACATCGTGTCTCTCCCATGCTCTGCTTCGTTGTGGTGCTCCAATATGTCCATCTTTGCATCCTGAGCCCCCCAAGGGCCACCAGACAGCACAGGCTGTTTTATTTTCCTTATGCAGGGTCAGTGCTCATCCTGGGATTGAGGCTGTCAGGCCAGGCTCCCACTCCATTCCAGCAGTGGGGTTGCTGAGGGGCTGGAGCATCCCCTGGGGCAGCCCTTTGTGTGGGAACAGCAAGGCAGTGACTCCCAGCTCCCATTCCAGGTTTGGAGAGTGGTTGGGCATCCTGCCAGTTCAGGCCCTGGACTTGCCCATCTCCTGGAGCTCAGCACTCAGGGATTGAGGCACTGCCAGCCTTGGCCACGGGGACATTCCACAGCAGCCAGAGGCACAGCCTTCTCCTGCCCATGCTGGGAACCCTTTGGCATCATTTCCCAAGGGCTAGTGCAGAAGACAGCCTGTACTGGGATGCCCAGCCAGGTTGCCATCTGGTCCCGTGGCATTGCCATGGGAGCTGGACAAGAGACATCCATCTGCTGAATGAGGGACCAACAGCTCCTGCTTCTGAAAATCCTGCTGTGCCAGGCTGGATCTTTGGGCACAACTAATGCCCTGGCCCTGATAACAAGCACACAGTGGTTGGTGTGCCACGCTGGGACTGCAGTGCCAGCTCTGCTCTGAATGCCCTGAACACCCCTGGGCTTTAGTTGTGTCCTGACTGGTTCAAACCCAAGGACAGGCAGGGGTTGATGGTGTGGAAATGGTCGATCTGGGTGTGGCCCACAGGACCATCTGCATTTTGCTTCAGCAGCCCCATTGGCACCGAGGCAAAGAGGCCGTGGAGGACACCCCACCCTCCCCCGGGTTTCATTGAGCACCTCCCATGATTAAAGAGGATTTTCCAGCAGTCCAGTCATGACCCTGTGCCCAAAGCCTGGTCATCCTGGCTGTGGGAACACTCATCCATCCAGTCAAGGAGGGCAGCAAACCTGCCAAGAGAAGTTGCCAGTGTTGGCTGAGGAGGATGTGCTGGGGCAATGGGGAGAGGGTGGGAAGGGCTGGGCCATGGAGCTGGATAGTCCTGCTGGGAAAGGAAAACAATCCAAAATATTCACCTGGCCAGAAAAGTAAATAAATAAATAAACTCTTGTCAAAAAACTTGTTTTGGAGGCTCATTTTTTTCCTTCGTTCACCATTCTGGGGGCACATAAAACTGAGTTTCAAACCATCCCTTCTGCTGGGAGAGCCAGAACTGCCCTGTTTTGCCCCCAGGGACCGCTGTGGTTCTCAGGCAGCTCTTCCTCCCGGCAGCTGCAGAAACTTGAAGGCTCATCCTAAAAACCCAGGGTGCTGCTGATAAAAGCTTTGCCTCAGATGGTACCGTGTACCAGCAAGAGCTTCCAGGCCACTGTCACGGTGACAGTCACGAGGGCGAGCGGCACCAAGTGCCAGCGCTGCCTTCCTTGGAGAGGGACATTACAGTAATGAGAAAATAAGAGATTTCAGCTGCCTTGCCCAGCTGAGCTCTCAGCCTGTATTACCTCAGGCACAGAGAAGAATGTCTTTAATATCATTGTTGGAATGTGACTCATCCGGGCTTTTTTTTTTCTTTTTTTTTTTTTTTTTTTTTTTTTAAAAGGGGGAAAAATAATAAGAAATTCTGCTTTGTGTTTTGTCACAGGGAGAGAAATGGGTTGAAAGGTAATTGGATCCTGTTGCTTCCTAAACAGCTAAATATTTACATATAGGCTGGGCTATTAATCACGGCCCCATATGGCAGCAAAGCTTGGCATAGCACTCTGGGGAGAGCTGCTGTGTGCAAGTGTGTTTGTCTCCCAAATGTCTCCCTGACAGCTTCACTTTCATCACAATCAGCTGTGACACCATAATTACAGATTTGGGGAGGTTTGCAGCCTCCAAGTGATTGATTGTTTGATACACACAATTTAGAAGATAGATGTTCTTATTTCAACCAACTACTTAGTGAGGGAACTGGCTCCACAGGGAGCGTGGTGGGAGCAGCCCGGGCTGTGCCCGTGGCCCGGACAATCCCCCACGGCCTTTCCAGCCTCCCAGGGCTCCTGGGAAGGTGTGTTGGACACACAGGAGGGTTCCTGCTGCATGTTCAGCCTCTCCCCTCCTGTGTTCTCCTTGTTGGTGACCCAGGACCTCACCCCACTCCTTCAGCTGAGTCTTTGATCCTGCTACTCATGGCATTTCCAGATTTTGGTTCCCTGGAAACACCCACAGAGTGACAGTCACAGGATATGCTGAGCTGGGAGAGACTCACAAGGACCATCCAGTCCAACCCTCAGCCTTGCACAGCCCCATCCCCAAGAGTCACCCCCTGTGCCCCAGAGCATCATCCAAACCCTCCTGGAGCTCTGGCAGCCTTGGGGCTGTGCCCACTGCCCTGGGGAGCCTGGGCAGTGCCCACCACCCTCTGGGGAAAGAAGAGCCTTTCCCTGAGATCCAACCTGAGCCTGCCCTGGCACAACTCCAGCCATTCCCTGGCTGTGTCCCTGGTCCCCCCAGAGCAGAGATCAGTGCCTGCCCCTCCTCTGCCCCTCCCCAGGGAGTTGCCCCTGCCATGAGGTCTCCCCTCAGTCTCCTCTTCTCCAGCTGAACCCCCCAAGTGCCCTCAGTGCCCTCCCACGCTGCCCCTGCAGGCCCTGACCCATCTCTGTGCCCTCCTTTGGCCACTCCCCAATGGCTCAATCTCTCCCTTCCCTGGTGCCCCCCAACCTGCCCCACTATTGCAGCTGAGGCCGCCCCAGGGCAGAGCAGAGCGGGACAATCCCCTCCTGATGCCCCCCAGGGCAGGGATGGCCCTCCTGGCTCCGGGCACTGCTGACTCGGGGCCAACTGGCCCCTGCCCAGGAACCCCCCGGGCCCTTTCCTGATGCTGCTTCCCAGCCCCTCATTCCCAGCCTGTCCATCCATCTGGAGCTGCCCCATCCCAGGTAGAATCCAACACTTCCCTCTGTTGAATTTCCCATGGTTGGTGACAAGAGGGAAAGGGAAGGTCCTGCCTGCTGTGGTTGTTCTGGCTCTGAGTTGCTGCTCCCAGCCCACACTGGCACTGAGCTCTGCAAACTCCAGCTCAGGCTGCCCTTCCCCTGTGGCAGTGAATCCCATGAAAGGACAGGCTGGATGAAGGTTCTTTCCACTTGTTCCATGTTTACCAGACACCAGTTTTATGGGGCAGCCACACCCACGGTCCAATTCTTGTTTTCATGTCTTGTCCTGATGTTTTTATAACGCCTTTTGTAGATCCCAGTAACTCCTCCTGGCCCCTCCTGCCTTTTCCCATTCCAGTCTGTATTTACAGTATCCCTCTTTTGCTGAACAAAACATGAAGATCATTATTTTGCTTTATTTTAAATCTCTTTTGTGCCTTTCTGGCTCTGCAGCTTCTCTAACAAAGCAGACACGAATCCTTGACCTGGAATAATGTCACATTTCCCACTGAGTGACGCCTGACAGATCTTGTTCTTCTCCAGAGGGCTGATTCCTGGGACAAACCACTAACTTGCTCCTTATGCCCTTTCCCACTCTTTAGGATCTTTTCTTCAGTCTCACTCCTTCAGATCCAGGAGTTTTGTGCTGCTTCCTTCACAGTGGTCCCTGAGAGGCAGGAGGGACAGAGAATATCCCCTCCCAGCCAAGCCAGAGGGTGAGTTTGTGACATTGAGGAGCTGGGGCTGAGCCCTGACACGGTCTGGGACCTTTTGTGTGTGAAAATACAATGTTTTACTCAGCTTGATCCTTGTTGCAGCCCCAAGGAGGGGCTGGGGCTCTTCTGAGGGTCCTTAAAGCCCTTTTCCATCACATCCTCCCAGGGATTCCTGGTCTGGCATGATCTTCCACACCAAGGGCTCCTCCCAGCTCATTCCCTGAGTACAGAACAGCCCTGTTACTCCTCCAAAGCATTGGTGCAGCCCTGGCAGCCACTTGGGTGCCCTGGAAGGTGCCAAGGTGAGATCCCAGCTCTGCAGTGACAGAACCACCCAGGGCTCGTGAAATCTTCAGTCCTACAAGTCACATCTGTTTGGTCTGTTTGGGGAAGGGGAGGAAATTGGGCTTGAATTCAATATGCCAGTTGTTATAGCCACAAATTCCCAAGGTTGTGTTCTTTTGGACACCAAGGAAGACAACACAGCAAAGGTCATCCCTCTGTTTTCAGTGCTGGGACTTTTCCAGGTCCTGAACATTCCCAGGTCAGTCCTTCCCCTGAGGTTTGTGCTGCCAGTGCTCTGAGACTGTGCCTGGCTCTTCCTTCCTGTGCCTGCCCCCACACTCGGCAGTGGAGTCCCATAAATCCCCCCTTCACCCTCTGGGTGTCCTGACAGACCCCAAAGCTTTTTTTGGGGGGGCTGTAAGTGCTCCCATGCTTGTCTGGGGAACAGTTTCTTCTACCTCCAAACCCAGTGCAAGCTGAATAAATGGCAGAGCTCCAACAATCTCTGTCTCAACAAAGCTCAGCCCAGCCCATGATCCTTGAATTAATATCACCGTGGACAGGGAAATGCTGACGTGAAGTAAAGGCTCTCCACTTCAGCATGTTCTCCTCAGGATTAATTAAAGACAGACAATTTTAGCATCTTCCCTCAGCAAATCCCTTCCTTAACTGTTTTAATTTTGTTGATGAACTTCAAAGACTTGTGAAATTTACTTTGCAGGACAGTTAATTTGAAATAAAATGAGTAGCTAGTAGTTGTATTCAGCATGGGCCACTCAGGGAACCTCTCCCCAAATGCAAGGAGGAGGTAAGGAGGGAGGCTTTTAACCTTCTGTGTGTGAACACTTGCCTGAGAGTTGAATGGTAAATTTTAATTAAGCTGGATGGGCAGAAATGATTGGCAGAAACTAATGAAAAGTTGGGGTTCAGAGAATTCTTTGGGTCTGCTTTGGGATGGGCAGCCTGAAATTGCTGCTCAGCTTTGGCTGGGGTTGTTTCAGAGCTGCAATTCATCCTGCACGTGAGAAATTGGGGATCCTGCCCCGGGAAACGAGTCCCTCTGACTCAGGCAGGGCTCGCTCAGGCCAGGGAGGTGTTTGCTGTGCTGCTGCTCACTCAGAGAGTGGGAGGGAATCACAGAACCCCAGACTGGTTTGGGCTGGGAGGGACCTCAAAGCTCACCCAGTGCCACCCCCTGCCATGGGCAGGGACACCTCCCACCAGCCCAGGTTGCTCCAAGCCCCGTCCAACCTGGCCTTGGACACTCCCAGGGCTGGGGCAGCCACAGCTTCTCTGGGCACCCTGTGCCAGGGCCTGCCCACCCTCCCGGGGAAGGATTTATTCCCAATATCCCATCTAACCCTGCCCTCTGGCACTGGGAAGCCATTCCCTTGTCCTGTCACTCCCTTGTCAATAGTCTCTCTCCATCTTTCCTGTGGCTCCTTCAGGCCCTGCAAGGCCACAATTCAGTCCCCCCAAAGGTTCCCTTCCCCAGGCTGGCCAATGCCAGCTCTCCCAGCCTTCCCTCCCAGCAGAGCTGCTCCAGCCTCTGCCCATCCTGGGGCCTCCTCTGGCCTCTCCCCAGCAGCTCCCTGGCCTTGCTGGGCTGGAATTCCAGAGCAGAGATCAGTTCCTGCCCCTCCCGAGGAAGTTCCCTCTCCTGTGAGGCTGATCCTGCTGGGAATGAGCTTTTCCAGGTGCACAGCAGAACTTTGGCCATTGAGTCAACGTTTTTGCAGAACGTGGTCACTTCTTTCCTATTCCTCCAGCCCCTCCTCCCTGCATTCCTAGTTCCAGTGGCCTCAGTGAAGCTGCTTTGGATTTACAGCACCTCAGAGGAGAGGAAAGGATGAAAGTGAAGTCCAAAGTCAATTAGTGATGTCTCCACAGCTCTTACAGAATTGCCTCTGTAATTAGATGCTGAAGTAGCCCCTGGCCATGGAAACTGGGTTTTTAAAGTTATCTGGGGGTCTCAAAATGTAGCTGGGGATTTTCAAAGTGTTTCATTCTCTGTACATGCCAGATATGATCAGAAAGGGCTTTTTTTGTGGTGGTAACAGTGCAATTTTGCAGTTCTGGGGATCAATCTGAAAATCATCTGTAAAAAAATCACATGTATGCATGAGGATGTGTGTGCTAAGCAGGATTTTTAGCCTTATGTTTTAATCTAAGGTAAAAAAAAATACTTGACATTCCTCCTAAGGTGCAGAATTTCTGAGGCAAAGACCCTCCAAGGCTGAACTTTGCTGGAGGTTTTGAGCTCAATTTATCTTGTGGCTGCTTTTCTGCAAAAATTCCAGATGAGACAACAAAAATAAAGTGGCTTTTTTTCTTTTCTTTAGGAACCTCAAGGCAAATATGATTTAGTGTTGGTGATATTTGTTCTTGACAGAGCTCATGCTTGGGGAGCCTTTCCCTTGACCCCTTTAGGAGGCATAGCCAAAAATATTAAAAAGTGCAATTTATGATGTTTTTCTGTGTTACTTTCCCAGATGGATCTCAGAGATGGATTTGGAGAGAAAAACACCCCACTGAGGCCCTTCAGCTGCCTCCCCTCTGCTGGGGACTTGCTCCTTGGCTGAGACAGGCAGGATGAAGGGATGCCAGGGTAGTTCCCAAGTGGGATGTCCTTGCAACAGGCAGGGAATGCATTCCCAGCATCAAAGCAAAGGTCGAGGGAAGTGCCTGGGAATCACAGAGACATGGAATGGTTGGGCTGGAGGGACCTTAAAGATCATCTCCTTTCTCCCCTTCCAGAGGAAGGCATGAAGTTCAACAAGGCCAAGTGGTGGGTCCTGCCCTTTTGGCCACAACTACCCCCTGGAGAGGCACAGGCTGGCACAGAGTGGCTGGGGAGGGACCAGCCAGAAAGGGACCTACCTGGGGGTTGGGATTGGCAGGGAGCTCACCATGAGCCAACAGTGTGCCCAGGGGGCCAACAAGGCCAATGGTGGCCTGGCCTGGCTCAGGAATAGCGTGGCCAGCAGGGCCAGGGAGGTGCCCCTGCCCCCTGGTGAGGCCACACCTGGAGTGTTGTGTCCAGTTGTGGGCCCTCAGCTCAGGAAAGATCTTGAGGGGCTGGAGCGGGGCCAGAGAAGGGCAACGAGGCTGGGGAAGGGACTGGGGCACAAGCCCTGTGGGGAGAGGCTGAGGGGGCTGGGGGGGTTTGGGCTGCAGAAGAGGAGGCTCAGGGGTGACCCCATCACTCTCTGGAACCACCTGAAGGGCAGTCACAGCCAGGGGGGGTTGGGCTCTTCTCCCATCAACCAGCAATAGGACAGGGGGGCTTGAGCTCTGCCAGGGGAAATTTAGGTTGGATATTAGAAAGCAATTCTTTGCAGAGAGAGTGCTCAGGCCTTGGAATGGCCTGCCCAGAGAGGGGGGGGATTCACCATCCCTGGGGGTTTTCAAACTGAGCTTGGCCGTGGCACTGAGTGCCCTGGGCTGGGAAAGGGGCTGGAGTTGGACCAAGGGTTGGACTTGATGATCTCAGAGGGCTTTTCCAACCCAATCAATTCTATGATTCTATGATTCTATGACACATTTTTCTAGCCCAGATTGCTCCAGCCTGGCCTTGGCCACTTCCAGGGATGGGGAGTGACTGAAGGTGGGAAAATCCAGGAAGGAGAGGCCACCAGGCCAGAGCCAGAAGCTCAAGGCTGTGTTTGGAGCCCAACAAAGACACCTTCAGGTTGCATTTAAGTTCCTGGCTTTGCCTCCTGCGTGTGCTTGGACTCTGCCTTGGGTTTGTCTCTCTAAAAGGGACATGTTTTCACCCCTGACCAGAGCCCTGTGTTAGGAGAACAGATCTATTGATGATTATGAAGTGTTCAGGTAACTATGGCAACGCTGTGCAGGAGTTACCTGGGGTGGATATTCTGCCTTTTCACATCTCAAAAGAGGAGAAGACACACAAAGTGCCTGAACTTGCCCTGAAACCTCTCCAGGCACCCAGAGCTGACTCATCACATTCCAGCCCCTGCTCCCCCTGAGTTATTCCAGGAAGGTTGTTATGTTGGGATTGAAGCAATGGAGAAAATGTTTTAAAAGCACCTTCCTTTATTGCTTGCTGGACAGATTATTCCCAACACCACGGCTTCGACTTGGAAACACTCCATTATGTTTTATGGCAATAAAACAGAAAGCTGAGACATAGAATTTATGGCCATGAGCTAATGAAGTGCAGGGATGAATGTTCAGGGTAACTCTTCTCCTGCACCACTCAGCAGCTTGGAGTGTCCTCCCCACCTCCTTGCAGGGTGTTTATGTGATGCAGGAGCCCGGAGCATCCCTGGTGACACACCAGCATTTTCATTTAATCAAAACAATTTAATCCACCATAAAAAGGAGCCAAGACAGGGAAAAAATTGATCCATGAGAAAACAGCAATGCCATGAAGAGGGGAAGCTTATCCAAACTCAGGGGAAATATGGGTGGTTGCTATTTATTATATTGCTGGAAGATGAAAGGCATTGCAGGGAGAGGCTGGGCCAGGCTGTGCATCCCTGGGAGCTTCTGTAGCTCCAAATCCAGGACTCGGAGCTCTCAAGGTGATGGAGATCGTGGTACAGGCCGTGGGGAGGGTCCTGGGAGCTGCCAGGAGCTTGGCCAGCCACGGAAAAGGCCCGGGGGGTTCCTGGGCAGGGGCCAGTTGGCCCCGAGTCAGCAGTGCCCGGAGCCAGGAGGGCCATCCCTGCCCTGGGGGGCATCAGGAGGGGATTGTCCCGCTCTGCTCTGCCCTGGGGCGGCCTCAGCTGCAATAGTGGGGCAGGTTGGGGGGCACCAGGGAAGGGAGAGATTGAGCCATTGGGGAGTGGCCAAAGGAGGGCACAGAGATGGGTCAGGGCCTGCAGGGGCAGCGTGGGAGGGCACTGAGGGCACTTGGGGGGTTCAGCTGGAGAAGAGGAGACTGAGGGGAGACCTCATTGCAGGGGCAACTCCCTGGGGAGGGGCAGAGGAGGGGCAGGCACTGATCTCTGCTCTGGGGGCACCAGGGACACAGCCAGGGAATGGCTGGAGTTGTGCCAGGGCAGGCTCAGGTTGGATCTCAGGGAAAGGCTCTTCTTTCCCCAGAGGGTGGTGGGCACTGCCCAGGCTCCCCAGGGCAGTGGGCACAGCCCCAAGGCTGCCAGAGCTCCAGGAGGGTTTGGATGATGCTCTGGGGCACAGGGGGTGGGGCTGGGCAGAGCTGGGTGTTGGACTGGATGGTCCTTGTGGGTCCCTTCCAGCTCAGCACATCCTGTGACTGTCACTCTGATCTGGGCACTGGCACTGCTGTGCTGTGGTTTTGGTGACTGTCTGACCTCCATCCCCCCAGTGAGGCCCTGCTGTGTCCCATCCTGGCTGGGGCTGCTGACAGAAGGGACTGGAGATGCCTGTCCCTCTATCCAGGAGCCAACCTCATCCTCAGTAAGTGGAAATGGGAATGCCAGTAGCCCAGGTAGGTTTGTTCCCTTCTCTCCCTTGTGCTGGTGAAAGCAATGAGGAGGCCTCGTTAGTTGTGTTTGAATTAAAGAGCTGGTGAGGTCTGAGTTATTCCTGGGTGGGAGAGAGACCCCCCCCCACATTTTCCACCATGCACAGCATCCCTGGGTGAGCCTCCACCCCCCACCCCCTTCACAAACCACAAGGGAACAAAAGGCCCACCTGCCTGACCTCTGTTCCTGCTGCCAAGAGCAACAGGAGGAATTTCCAACAGGCCCAACACTGACTTTAAATGGGACTTTAAATTACTTTATTGCTTGTTCAGCCTCCAGAGCACACCCTGAGAGGGCACCTCCCCATGGGGGGCAGTGCCTGCAGGGAGGGGGCACAGCCCGGCCCAGGCTCTGCTCGGGGGGCCCAGCCATGGCACGAGAGGGACGGGCACGAACTGATGCCCAGCCAGTCCCACCTGCCCAGGAGGGAGAACTTCTTGGCTGGGCACTGAGCCAGCCCTGGGCAGAGCCCAGAGAGGGGGGGAGTCTCCTCCCTGGGGATATTGCAGCCCCCTCTGGGCACAACCCTGTGCCATGTGCTCTGGGCTGGCCCTGCTGGAGCAGGGAGGGGGCACCAGTGACCCACTGTGGGCACTTCCAAGCTGAGCCACCCTGGCATTTCCCCCAGCCATCTCTGGGCAGGGCTCTTCTGGGTTGTATTCTGGTTTCCCAATCGTTGTGTCCAGTACACAACAATCAAAGGAGCTGCAATGAGAGCACCCAGACACTCACAGGAAGCTTGTCCTTAATCCTTCAGCTCTCCCCAGTAACTCTCATTCCCAGTGGGTTCCCTCTGGCAAGAGCAAGGCCCTGCAAGCCAAGTGTGCTTCCCCTCTTGCCAAGGACACTTGTCCAGGAGCATCACTGAGGGACGCTGTGGTGGCACCTGGCCAGGGATGCAGTAAAGCTGATGAATGAGTGACCTTGGCTGCTGCCTTGCCTTTCTCGGGGCTGGCAGGGCTGCCCTTGGGGCATCTCCTTCCTCCTTGCAGGTCTGGGGAGCTGAGCTGGGATTTTCCAAAGCGTTTGTGTCACACCTTCAGATTCCACTGAGCTCTCAGGACCGGTGTGTCTGGAGCACCTTTCCCTCTGGAAGCACGCTCTGAAAAGCTCTTTGAAAAGCCTCTCAAACGCTTTAGAAACATTCACTTTGCTGTGAATGTTTGCATTTGTCACTTTACAGGCAGGCACATTGCAGGGGCTGCTTTCGCTGGAGCCAATAAACTGCCCTGGCCACAACTCCAGGTTAGTGTCAGCCCAGGGATCCTCCCAAACTGCTGTGTTTGACTTGAAATGAAATGCAGGTTGAGAGTAATTGATGGAAAGATGCTGGAAACCCTCTCAGGGCCACTTCCAGCTTTCTGCAGAACAAAAAGCTTTGGTGCTATTTAATAGTTTTTGTCTCTCCGAGCTGTTTTGGATAGAGTGTTAAGTTCCTGTGCTGTCCAGAGCCACAGAGCACTAGAGGTGTTGTTAAATAAACCTGCCACATTATGCTCTTGGCTTCTGCATTGGAGTTTAGGCTGCAATAAAAAGTTACTGCAGTCCAGTTGCCTGTGGGCATTTTTGGTTCACTCATCTCCGAGCAAGAGACCCTCCAGCTTTTGCAACCCTTCCCTCCCCAGCTGTGCCAGGGGTAACAATTCTCCTGCAGAACACCCCAGAGTCTGGAAAGGGCTCTCTCTTCCTCCCACTGAAGACTCATCTCTTGGCGGCCTCACCCAAAACCAGACTGTCCTTCCTCTTGCACTGAAATCATCTGAGGGGACAAGGCAAGCCCCCAAAGCAATGTCCTTGCAGAGCACATCTGCCCAGATGTGTGACTGGAGACAGGCAAGGGGAGACCTTCCCAGAACACCTTTCTGACTCCTCATTTTTAGCAATACTTCTTGAAAATCATAGAATCAAAGAGTTGATGGGGTTGGAAAAGACCTCCCAGACCATCAAGTCCAACCCTTGGTCCTACTTCAGTCTGTTTACAGCCCAGGGCACTCAGTGCCACAGCCAAGCTCAGTTTGAAAACCTCCAGGGATGGTGAACCCCCCCCTCTCTGGGCAGGCCATTCCAAGGCCTGAGCACTCTCTCTGCAAAGAATTGCTTTCTAATATCCAACCTAAATTTCCCCTGGCAGAGCTCAAGCCCCCCTGTCCTATTGCTGGTTGATGGGAGAAGAGCCCAACCCCCCCTGGCTGTGACTCCCCTTCAGGTGGTTCCAGAGAGTTATGGGGTCACCCCTGAGCCTCCTCTTCCCCAGCCCAAACCCCCCCAGCCCCCTCAGCCTCTCCCCACAGGGCTTGTGCCCCAGTCCCTTCCCCAGCCTCGTTGCCCTTCTCTGGCCCCGCTCCAGCCCCTCAAGATCTTTCCTGAGCTGAGGGCCCACAACTGGACACAACACTCCAGGTGTGGCCTCACCAGGGGGCAGGGGCACCTCCCTGGCCCTGCTGGCCACGCTATTCCTGAGCCAGGCCAGGCCACCATTGGCCTTGTTGGCCCCCTGGGCACACTGTTGGCTCATGGTGAGCTCCCTGCCAATCCCAACCCCCAGGTAGGTCCCTTTCTGGCTGGTCCCTCTCCAGCCAGTCTGTGCCAGCCTGTGCCTCTCCAGGGGGTAGTTGTGGCCAAAAGGGCAGGACCCACCACTTGGCCTTGTTGAACTTCATCCCATTGGACCCAGCCCAGCCCTCCAGTCTCTCCAGATCCCTCTGCAGAGCCCTCCTGCCTTCCAGTGGTGCAAGGACAGGCCAATGGGCCAAGTCTCTGCTGGAGCACCCCTTGCCCTGCCCATCCCTGCCTCCAGACTGGAGCTGTGCCCGGCCCCCCAGGGCTCCAGACCCTGACCCCAGTGCTTGGCACTGGCAGAAGGTGGGAGGAACCTCTGGGAGACGATGGTGCCTCTGTGGCAGAGCTCAGGTTGTCCTTCAGCCCCAAGAAAGGGGACAGGATGGAGGCAGAGCTGCCTCCTGCCAGCTGGGGGTGAGGAGGCAGGGAATGAAACCACTCAGCTCCTCTGCCTGCACTGGGGGTGCTGTTTGAGGAGACAGCCCTGCCTGTACCTCTGCAGGGAGAGGCAGCCCCTCCCCACCCACAGGGGTCTTCCCCACGGGCATCTCTGGGCTCCCCCTGAGCAGGGGCTGCTCTCTCTGAATTACCCATCCCTCTTTATTCAGCTGTTTTGCAAGTCTGGCCCCAACCCAAGGAATGTGTGCAGATAAATGTGGTGACAGAAGAGCCCTGGAGAAACCCCCACGTGTATCTGTTCCCAAGGGAGAGAGTTTGCTCTTTGATCTGTTGGCTCCAAGGGAAGGGAAGGACCTCTCACATCTTGTTAAATGCTTTATTCACACACATGTAATTAAGATATCCTATATCTACAACTAGTCATGCCCTTAATTAGAGACAGTTCAGCACTGGAAGCGCTGGCAGAAACAGATAATGGTGCTGCCTTTGTGCAGTGCCAGGAGACAAAAGCCACCACAGGAAAAGACAATTTCCCTGTAAATTAACTGTGCACTCTGCCTTGCCTTTTGCTGCTCTGTCCCTCACAGGGCTGATGGGAAGGAGGTGAGACACAATCCCTGCTGCCCTGGGGTGCTTGCTGAGTTCACAGAACCAGAAAGGCTTAGCTTAGGGCAGGAACAAGACAGGCTTGAGCTCAAGCCAACCTGTGCTGCCAACCCTGTAGGAGGGGGAGGGCAAACCCTTCATCCTCCCATCCTGTGCTGCTCCATCCCCTCTGGAACTCAGATTCAGATCCACTCCTGAACCTGGTTTTGAAACATGGGAGGAGGATGAGACCCAGGGCACAACTCCAGCTCCTGCTTGTGGAGTTGTCCCAGCCTGTCCATCTCCTGGGCAGTTCATGATGGTGTCCTGGTTTTCCCCATGACCAGCTGTTGAGAGGAGCTCTGAGGCTGGACAGAGCTCTTCAGGCCTGGAGCAAACTCAGGAGATGAGGATGGTGCTCAGTGCTGACTTTAAGGGTGGGGAACACAAGGGCAAAGTGGGGCTTTCTCCTGTGCAATGAAAAATGCACAGATCCACCCAGCCACGTGTCCTCAAGGCTTCCCAGAAGGAAACCTCATTAAATTCTAGGATCTACTTTTCCCTGCAGCCAGGCAGTGGTGAGTGCTGAAGAGGTTTATCCCACAGAGCTTCATCATGCTCTGTGTGAGCCAAGTGACCTGCCAGAAAGAGCATCAAGGCAGAGAGAATAAACTAGGACTGAGAGAAGCCCTGGAACACACAGAGGAGAAACAGCTTTAAGCCTAACTCCAGGCTGGCTATACTTAGGCCAGCATGAAACCTGGATCAGGAAACCCAAAGAGCTTAAGTGACAGGGAGGCAGAGTTGGTGACCCCCCTTTGGTGCCAGTGACACCTCTGAAGGTTCCTCCCTTCACAAACTGTCCTCACAGGGAGAGCAACGTCAGAAAGGAAATCCAGAAAGGTTTCAGGACACAGCCCCAGGAAGGACTGAGATCTGGCAAACCCTGCTCAAGGAGAGATGGGAACACACAATTTCTTGATGACAGAAGTTCACTGGTGTCAGTCTAACCATGAGAAGTTTCCAGTAGGTGAGGGCACAGAAGGGCAGCAAGATAAACCCCAGGAAAGTCAGTGCAGAAACCAGGTGGCCACATTTAACCTTTGCCACTCCATACCTGAGGATATGGGGCTTTGCTGAAAATCTCCCCATTAAATAACCACTTTCAATGTCCTTCTGATTCATCTTCCATCCCTCCAACACAAGCTGGGATTGACAGGAGATCTCTGGATTAATCTTCCCAGCCTGTGGACTAATGAAGTCAGGAGAAAAATAGGCTACAACAGTCCTTTCCTAATCACCACATCCAAGATTATTCTTGCCCCTCCATCTTATTTCAGAACTGCTGCTTTGGGGTGGCAGGGCTGTGATCCCAGAGGATTTGGAGGTGATCCCTGGAGCAAGGATGGGGCATGGACATTGGCTGTGGGCTGCACACACTTTGGTTTGAGGGCAGCTCTGGGAGTTTCTCATACTCACAGGTAGATTTGGGGGGGAAGAGGCTAAACCAACAAAGGCAGCTGTCATTTGGGAATCTTTTATTCTGTTTTTCCATTATTGCTATTTTATTCCGTTATCTCTGTGAGGGAGAATCATTCTCTGCTGAAACCACAACCTCCTGGGGGCAGGGAAATGCTGCTTTGCTATCAGTGCTCTGAGGTATTTACCTGCTTGTAAGAGTGATGAAGAACATTTGTCTTTTCCAGTGGACAATATGTGGTGACCAGCTCATTCTTCCACTGTGGGTGTGCACAGGAGTTGTGCAGTTTGGGGGAGCCCCTGCCCTGGGGGAGGTCAGCAATGCCAGCAGGGCTGGGAGACTGGGAGGAGCAGGAAACAGGCACATGGGGGAGAATCACAGCATTGGGAAGGCTGGAAAACACTTTTAAGGTCATCAAGTCCAACCAGACCAATGACAGGACTCCAGGGAATGGCTGGAGTTGGGTCAGGGCAGGCTCAGGTTGGATCTCAGGGAAAGGCTCTTCTTTCCCCAGAGGGTGGTGGGCACTGCCCAGGCTCCCCAGGGCAGTGGGCACAGCCCCAAGGCTGCCAGAGCTGCAGGAGGGTTTGGATGATGCTCTGGGGCACAGGGGGTGACTCTTGGGGATGGGGCTGTGCAGGGCTGAGGGTGGGACTGGATGATCACAGAATCATAGAATGGATTGGGTTGGGAAAGCCCTCTGAGATCATCAAGTCCAACCCTTGGTCCAACTCCAGCCCCTTTCCCAGCCCAGGGCACTCAGTGCCACGGNCATTCTGTGATTCTGAACCATCAGCACGATGGTCACCACTAAACCACATCCTCAAGTGCCACATCCATGTGTTTTTGGAACCCTTCCAGGCCTGGTGACTCCAGCAGAGCAGTAAAAAAGGTGACCTGGGCTGTGCAGATTTTAGTGCAGGGTTTTGAGCTGGGAGCCCACCCCTCTCCCACCCCCCCAGGGCTGAGGTGACAGGGCAGGCAGTTGGTTCTTCCATTTGAGCAGAGCTGCTGCAATTCCACTTTGTTGTGTTGTTTGGTTTGGGGTTTGTTTTTCTAATTCATCTTCAGGTAAGACAGAGTTCAAAGCTCAAGGAGAGTTTTGGCACTTCTGTGCACGAAGAAAAATGCATAGTCAGATCCATCTCCAACCCCTTCCTGACTGGAATGCTGCTCCACCATGTCAAGAGAAGAGTCCCAGAATATTCTGCATTGGAAAGGACCCACAAGGACCTTCAAGCCCAGCTCTTCAGTGACTGGCCCTTCCAGAGCCTGAAGCCACGACATGGGCTCATCTCAGGGTTACAGCAGGACCCATCTCAGCACCTTCAGGTCCATTCCACTGATGTCCCCACCTGCTGGGACCAGCCAGGCTCTGTCTCAGCCAGCAGAGAAAACTCCTTTCAGCTTTCCCCCCACGACCTCCCTGCCAATTCTGCCCCAGGAGGAGACAAAGAGCCCCCCAAGGGCATTTCTGTCTCCCACAGGAACTCTTGGGGGGGCTCAAAGACACAGATTGAAGGCACAAACCATCCATCAAACTCCACCCAGACCTAAAGGAGGGGATAGATTTACCAGGACAAAGGAATTCCTCGTGGGTGATTAAGCATTGATTCTGGTGACAAAGACATCAAACAGCTGTAGGCTCCTTGAGAAAACAAAAATATGTAAATNAAATTATACGAGTTTTAATAGAAAGTTGAAGAAGTGTGGGCTAGTTTGATTTTGGACTCATTACAAGCAACCAAGTGCTTTGAGACAGGAGATGCTGAATTTCCCCGAAGACCACACTTTAATTAATTTAAAATCATAAACCAATTAACATATTTAATACTGAACTCCCCTACAGTTAATTCTGCCCTCGGAGATGATGTGTGGTATTTAGGGAAAGGAAGAGAAAAGCCGGATTTCTCCCAGATAAGCAGGAAGTGGATTTATTTAGGCATGAATTTCACAAGGAGCATTTCAGGTGCCAAACTCAGCTCTGCCTTAGCAGTGCAGTCAGTTGGGAGGGAGGAAAGTGGTCCCATATTTCTTTATTTTAAGGAAGACAAGGGGGAAAATATTTCTCCAGAGCCACCAGGCCACAGCCCCTGAGTTTGGGGGGTCATTTGTCTCTTGGTGCTGAGCTTGGCCATGCACAGGAGCACAACGTGATCATTCCCTGGGCCTGGAGATCCTCTCAGGGCTGGGTGGAGAACAACGTACCAGGCTGATGAATCTGCTTGAGTCAGGCTGGAAAATACCTTTTTTGTAACAAAAATAACTCTTTAATGTCATCATTTTAATCAAAATGTCTATTTGGGGGTCAAATAGATATCTGGGGTCAATAGTTCTGCTTGGGGTGACCACTTCTCAACAAAATATGGGGGTTCAGAGGTGACAGGAATGTTTCAGAACAACTCCTGCTGTGCTGAGAAAAAGGAATAATTCATTTCTGTTTGCCTGGTTTGCCAAAATAAATCACATTCTCACGGAATATTTTGTTGCCTGGTGGCTTGTAGGTAACCTGGGGGTATAAAACCATCCTGGCAATGGGTTTGGCACCTGCTTCATATTTAGTGTTATCTGGTTATGGGCCCCCTCCTGCCCCTCTCCCCACCTCGTGTCACTCCCCTCTTGCATAAACTCCCACTGAGGTTCTGAGGGGCTACAGATCCTTCCATGGGGGTTTCAAAAACCATCACCCCCCTCCCCTGAACTCTGTCCTCCTCTCTCTGCTCACCTGGTGGGATGTGGGTGTTGGTGTCCCACAGGATGTCCCCAAGCCTGTCCCAGAGGTCTGGTTTGCTGGCACTGCCACAGCCCCATGGGCTGGACACTCTTCAGTGAATGTTCCTGCAGCTGCAACATCTGCAAAGCCAAAGCTCCCCCTGTGAGCGTGCCCTGCACCCACCGGTGAGAGCAGAGTGCCTGCTCTGCCCCATCCACCTCCAAACAGTTTGGTGACTCCCTCCAGCACCTCCCTGGGAGGAGATCACTTTGTTGTGCTGTTTGACTCAAAACTTCAGAGCCTCAAGAACACTTGAGATACACCCTAATTTCAGGTTTAACTTCAAGTCTTCCTCCTGCAGTGGAACAACCCTCCAAATGGGGCACCTGAGCAAGGGAAAGAGGCTCATTTCTCCCTGGAGGTCCCAGTTACACCAGAGCCCTGGGGTGGGTGCAGGGGCTGCTGGAGCTTATTTTAACTGGAAAGACTTTTCATGGAATCTCAGAATGGTTTGGGTTGGAAGGGACCTTAAAAATCATCCAGTTCCACTGCCTTCCACAAGCAGGGACACCACCCACCAGCCCAGGTTGCTCCAAGCCCCATCCAACCTGGCCTGGGACACTCCCAGGGCTGGGGCAGCCACAGCTTCTCTGGGCAACCTGTGCCAGGCTGTCCCAGTTTTGACCAGGGCAGAGGTAATTCCTTTTTCCCTGGCTGTGGGTGTGTCCAGGAGGTTGTTCCCCTTTTGCCAGGGGCAGGGAAAGGGACTCTGTCTTGTACCTTCTGGGGGGTGAAAGTGTGGTGGGAAAATGCCCCTTTATTGTCACACTTCCCCCCTTGTCTTACACCTTTTGTTATTAATATTGTTGCTGTTATGTTTTGTTTTCTCGTGGCTGTTTCCAGTTAATTGTTTTTATTTGACCCTGGGATTGCCTTTTGTGGGGAAGGGGAGGGGAAGTGAGTGCTGGCAGGGTTTGGTGGGAGCAGCAAATTGGGGAATACCCTTCCTAAACCACAAACAGCTCCTCCCCAGCCTCCCAGGGAAGAATTGCTTCCTTATATCTCACCTGGATTTCCCCTCTTTCAGTCTGAATCCACCCCCCTTGTCCTGTGGCTCCAGTCCCTGATGAACAGCCCCTCTCCAGCTTCCCTGCAGCCCCTTCAGACACTGGAAGGTGCTCTGAGGTCTCCACACAACCTTCTCCTCTGCAGGCTGAGCAGCCCCAGCTCTCCCAGCCTGTCCATAGGGGAGCTGCTCCAGCCCCCTTATCCACTTTGTGGCCTCCTCTGGCCTCGCTCCAACAGCCCCACACCCTTCCCATGTTGGGGGCACCAGCGCTGGACACTCGAGGTGGGGTCCCAGCTGAGCTGAGCAGAGGGGACAGTCCCCTCCTGGGACCTGCTGCCCACCCTGCTTTTGGGGTAGCCCAGGGTTTGTTTGGCTGCATCATCTTTTTCCCAGGATGCCCCAACAGCTCAAGACAAAAAGTTATCCAGGGACTCATAAACTCTCCATGAAGCTGCAGAAAAAGCCACCCAGGGAAGAGAACTCTCATGTCTCACCTCGTGGGTGGTTTCAGGTGACTCCCCCAGGAACCCTTGTGGGTCATTTTTGTGCATGTCCCTCTTTCTTCCTTTGATGGCCAAGTGTTTGTTTTCTTGTTTTCCAGCCTAAGTGGGGAGAAATGGAAAACGCCCGAAGCAAAAGTTTTCCAGGTCGTTAGGAAGGCAATGGGAGATGGGCTGAAGCTCTGGGAGATGTTTTCCACTGACATCAGAGAAGGAGGGCATGGCCTGCCCTACTCCAGCATTTCAAAGAATTCTTCACATGGAGAAAGGAGCACCAAGTATGAGGATTGGGAGGAGGAAAAAAGGAACGAGATCAAATAAGCTTTAAACCCCTGGATGTGTGTGATCTCAGCTACCTTCTGACAATAACATGTTACTGCTCATCAGTATTGAAAGAATTAAAACTGCTTTAGTGCTTGAAAGTGCTTTTCTGGACTGGGGCATTGCAGCCTTTCTCCTGCATGCAGGAGGAACCTGGGAATTTCTGGGGTTGTAATGATGGTTTGGAGGGCAATGGAAAGACCCCCAAATTGAGTTTATCCTCCGTTCTTGCAAACCCAGCCCATCTGACACAGCTTTTGTTGTTGAGCACATCACTGTGTGCTGGGCTCTGGCATTCCAGAGCCTTGGGATTCCTGGAAGCTGGCACTTTATTGGGAATTATCAGCTGAGTTTAGAAGGCTGAGGCCAGTGAGCACAAGAGTTTGTGAGGAGAAAGGGACCTTTTTAAGTAGTTCTGATAACAGAGGCACGTGCTGTGTCTGTGGGTACAGGAGAGTTTCAGGGCAGAGAGCAACAGAACCATGCAATATCCTGAGTTGGGGGGACCCACAGGGATAATCAGTCCAACCCCTGGCCCTGCACAGACCCCCCAACAATCCCACCCTGACCCTGAGAGCATCATCCAAACCCTCCTGGAGCTCTGGCAGCCTTGGGGCTGTGCCCCCTGCCCTGGGGAGCCTGGGCAGTGCCCACCACCCTCTGGGGAAAGAAGAGCCTTTCCCTGAGATCCAACCTGAGCCTGCCCTGGCACAACTCCAGCCATTCCCTGGCTGTGTCCCTGCTCCCCCCAGAGCAGAGATCTGTGCCTGCCCCTCCTCTGCCCCTCCCCAGGGAGTTGCCCCTGCAATGAGGTCTCCCCTCAGTCTCCTCTTGTCCAGCTGAACCCCCCAAGTGCCCCCAGTGCCCTCACACTGTGCAGGGCCTGGGGCAGAGCTGTGCCAGCACATCCCTGGGCTCTGGGTTGTGCTGCTGTGTGGGGAGAGGGATCTGCAGCCAGAGGGGAGATGATCATCTTCAGCCCCCCCCTGCAATCCTTACCCCTCACTGGGGAAGAAGGGGGTGTTGTGTCTGTGTCCCCACATTGACAGGGGACATGTGGAGGTGGGGCAGCTGCTGGAGGATGGCTTTGCTGAGCCAGCACCTCTTTCACTCTGCCCTGGCTCCTCTCCCAGAGTCCCAGCACATCCACTTGCTGTAAACCAGCATGGGAAGGGCTTTTAAACCCCTTTCTCCAGGTAAAAGGACTGGGCTGTTTGTGGGACAATATCCAGGTGTGCAGATTGACCTGCCCAGGAATGGGATCAGTGACAGGTGAGCAGGGACACAGCCAGGGAATGGCTGGAGTTGTGCCAGGGCAGGCTCAGGTTGGATCTCAGGGAAAGGCTCTTCTTTCCNCCTGGGGTGACTCTTGGGCCGGGCCTGTGCAGGTCTGAGGGTTGGACTGGCTGATCCTTGGGGTCCCTCCCAGCTCAGGATACTCTGGGCTCCTTCGCAGGGCCGTGTCTGCCCCGGCTCTGCCCCAGAGTGCAGAGGGGCCCCAGGACAATGAGCTCCGATGTGGGATGCAGGAGACACAGCAGGGCTGGAGCCCGACTGCTGCTCCAGCCACTTCTGCCTTGTTACTGTTTGTTTCTTTGGGAATTGCCTCACTTACTCTAAATAATTTAAAATTTTGTACACAAAACCTAATCAAGGACCCAAATCATCTCCATTTTAAGCACGGGGAGATGTGCAGAATCAGCCTGAAATCTTTTCGGAAATAATAAAGGCAGATTCAGTGACAGAGCAAAAGGCAGAGCGGGCACAGCTGGAGCCGGTCTAGGTTTGTCTCAGCTACTGCAGAGCAGACAAGAGGTGTTGGTATAGCTCATATTTAATTTTTAAACTAATGCCTTGGTTGCATACAGATTTGGTTAAATAATGAATATTCCGCTTCATCTGCTGAACCAAAAAATTCAAAAGGAAAATGGCACATGTCACATTGACACAAGATTGGTGCTGCTTCTTTTTAAGTGGGATGAACATTCCCTTTAAAAACACTATTTTTAGTCAACTAAAATTCACCATTGACATGAAGTGAAATGTTTGTCTCCTTTGCAGAACTTGGTCCTCCTGCTCGGTGTTTTTCCTTCAGTGTGTGTGTGTGTGGGGGTAAATTTTGGAGCATTCCTTGTCACTTTAAAATAAGTTTTGCTTCTGAGAATTTCAGGCTTCTGGTCCTTTCCCTGCTTGTTAAAACAGCAACAACAGCAAAGCCTGACGGTGGGTTTGAGATGGTTGAGGTCACGGTGAGCCCGGACCCCAAAGTGCCACCAGCCCAGCACAAGCTGCTCCCAGCTTGGCTTTCACTTCCTGGGGAGCTTCAGGGTGGGAATTGCAGCTCCCCAGCTGAAGGTGCCAGCCTGCCCCGCTGGGGTTGGCACAGGGACTGTGGCAGGACACAGAGCTCCAGCCAGCCAGGCACTCAGGGGGGAGGGAGCTGGTGACAAACTCAGCTCCCTGATGTGCCAAGTGTCTGACTGCTGTGTCCCTGCCCCACAATGCAGCCCCTAATCACAGCAATTACACGTGGCAATCATTAATAATTGCATTTCCCTTCAATCAATTTTGATGAAAATACAGCTTTTGTGCCAGGTTCCAGTTCATTTTTCCCTGGCTCTGTGTCCCAGGCATTTGCAATATTCTCGTGTGGAGATCAATCAGGACAAATGACAGGATGACACGTTACATTTCTTGGGGGATCCAATTTTTAATTAATTGTTATTCATAAACTAATTATTTGATTTACAAATGAGTTCTTGGGAAATTCATTAGCCCTTGGAAGCTGCATGTCAGCCCTTTGCAGAAGGATCTGAGGCTGCTTTTCTCCCTTACACTGGAAATCCATGCCTTGAAATGCAAAAGGGTTTTTTTTTCCCCTGGAGCTCCAGGGCCCGGGCCAAGGTCATGTCTCATCCTCCCTCTGAGAAGTGCTGGCATTTGTCCTGCCTCAAACTCACTTGGGAGAGCCAAATTCCTTACAGAGCTGAACTCACAGAGGAATGGAGTGAGTGCTCAGGAGGGAAAAGGTGCCCTGCAAAGAGCCAAGGAAAATGTGCATTGCTTTGGATTTGGCTTCTTCCTCCTGCAGTGACCACACTGAGCACAGCCAGGAGTGGGGCTGGGCCTTTCCACCTGAGCAGCATTTCATACAACCCCAGGATGGTTTGGGTTGGAAGGGACCTTAAAAATCATCCAGTGCCACCCCCTGCCATGGGCAGGGACACCTCCCACCAGCCCAGGTTGCTCCAAGCCCCGTCCAACCTGGCCTTGGGCACTCCCAGGGATGGGGCAGCCACAGCTTCTCTGCCCAACCTGTGCCAGGGCCTGCCCACCCTCCCAGGGAAGGATTTATTCCCAATATCCCATCTAACCCTGCCCTCTGGCAGTGGGAAGACACAGCCCCTTGTCCAAAATCCCTCTTGGAGCCCCTGTAGGCATGGCAAGGTGGACTGAGGTCTCCCTGGAGCCTTCTCTTCCCACACACACCACAGCCCGAAGCCAGTGCCTGCCAGCCCTGTCCCACCTTGTGCCCCAGCACCTTGGTAGGAATGTGCAAGAAAGCCTGAGAGTTTCCCTTCTCCACCAAAGGCAAACTGAGCTCCCCCACCCCCTCGAATTGGTGGGTTTTGGCTGCTATTTCTCTCCATGGCTGAAAGGATCTTATTTAAATAGCCCTGGCAGTGGATGCTCCTCTGCAGAGAATGGCAGGAAGGATCAGCTCGGGAGCAGCTGCTGGTCCTGAGGCTGGGACAGCATTGCCAGGAGTCCCAGCTCCTCCTGCTTGGAAATCCTGCTGCACCTTCACTGATTCTGTTCCCTTGATCCCTGTTTTCTGCACAAGGCACCCCCTGTGGGAGCATTTCCTGCCACTGGCAGCACTGGGGGGGTTTGTGCCAGGGCAGGCTGGGCTGGCTCAGAGACTCCTGCCCTGGGAGTGGCCCCTCTGCCCCCCTGACAAGTGAACCTGCTCCAGCTGTTCCACGAGGACACGGTGCCCTGTGCCATGTCCCTCAGCCTGGCTGGGGTGGAAGGCTCCATGAAAACTCCTTTCTTCTTTCCAGGTTATTGGAAAGGAGGAGAGGAGCCCCCTGTACAGCTCAGGGGGAGGCTCTGGGGCCCTGCTGAGCATCCTGGCTTTTCCTTTGTGCTGCTGACCACCTGGAGCAGCTCCTGTCACCAGCAGGTCCCCAGGAGGAGAAAGAGGGGGTCAAGGGCAACCCTTTGGATGATGTTTAGTTAAGGTTGGTCCAGTCTGCAGGGCCGTGCCCAGCCCTGGCAGGCCCATGTGCAGGGCCGTGCCCAGCCCGGGCTCCCCAGCCCAGCAGGCACAGGGAGCTCCTGCAGCGGGGCCAGCGCAGCCCGCGGAGATGCCCAAGGGCTGGAGCAGCTCTGGGAGCAGCAAANTGACCCCCTGTGGGCACTTCCAGCCTGACCCACTCTGAAAACTCTCCAAACCCTGGTCCATCAGGGACCAAGACAGGCCTCAGTGCCCTTCAAGAGAGCAGGAATGTGACAGTCGGGGCTGGGAGGGTGGGATTGCTGACAGCAGGAGTGCTGGGCTCCCACACGTGCAGAGCAGGAACACTGAACACCGTGCTGCTCTAAATAACTAACAAGCTGTCTGCTGTCCCAGGGCACTGCTGTCTGTGTGCACACCGAGGCACCAAACATCGTGCCTGTCCTGGGGGGATTCAGGGGGGGGCTTTGGTGGGGGGAAATTGCTTAAAGTGATGTCTGGCTCTGAGGGAAGAGGGGAAAATGCATTCTCCTTGCAGGGCTGGTGCTGATATTTGGATTGTTAACAGGAATCACCGTGCAGGGGCTGTGGGCACACACTGAGCTGCTCCTGGCACGTGGCATTGCCTCATTCCAGTACAGTTTGCGCTCCCCTTTGGAGTGCTGTGGTTGCCAAGTACAAGGGAATATGAGCTCTGGGGGTGCTGCTTTCTGTTGCAGCAAATTATCTGTATTGCATGTTCACAAATGATTGCAAATGTGGGATCTCCGTTGGATCTCTCAGAGTGCAAGAGGAAATTTGGGAATATCTGAAGGACATGGGGAAGAAGGGCCATGCCCTGGTCAGTGGGGCTTTCAGGGGGTCAGACTGTGCTTTTCATTCCCCAGCATGTCCTTGTCCAGCAGCTGGGCTGGGCCAGGGCTCAGCTTTGGGCAGGATCCTCAGCCCAGTCCTTGCTCAGTCCCAGGGCTGCTCATCTTGTCCTCTGCAACTTAAACCCTCTGCAACTGAAACCCTCTGTTGCTATTCAGAATAAGGAGAACACAGAAGGGAGCTGAGAATTCCTCCTGAGGGGCAGGCACTGATCTCTGCCCTGGGGGCACCAGGGACACAGCCAGGGAATGGCTGGAGTTGGGTCAGGGCAGGCTCAGGTTGGATCTCAGGGAAAGGCTCTTCTTTCCCCAGAGGGTGGTGGGCACTGCCCAGGCTCCCCAGGGCAGTGGGCACAGCCCCAAGGCTGCCAGAGCTCCAGGAGGGTTTGGATGATGCTCTGGGGCACAGGGGGTGACTCTTGGGGATGGGCCTGTGCAGGGCTGAGGGTTGGACTGGCTGACCCTTGTGGGTCCCTTCCAGCTCAGGAGATTCTATAGTGCTGTGAATAGAGGGACACAGCCCACTCCTCTCCATAAGAACAATTCTCTTAATTCTTTATTATTTGGTGTGTCTTCATCATTTGATCCTTTTACCACCTCTCTCCACCTCCCAAGACTTTGGTTTGGAACCTGGACCTTGTGCCAGTTCCTCTGGTGGGTCCCTCCGTGCCCTGGGCTGGCCAGGGGTGTGGGGAGGGGGCTGTGCTGGTGCATCTCACCGTGGAGCTGCCCCACTGCAGCTCTGCTCTGTGGTTTCCCTTTCAGCAGCCTGTCCTCACTCAGGGCTATTAATTGTTTTCCGATGTGTGAGCTGTCTGTGCTGCTCTTGCCCGAGGTGAGAGTCAATTCTATTCAATCCTGTCGGTTCCTGCCTGGCTGTTAATGCAGAGATGCCTCTGACTCGTGGTTTGTAACTGAGAGGGTTTGAAGGGGCAGCTGCCTCAAACCCTGCTCTTTGAAACATGTTTGTCTCGTGCCCATCTTTCCAACCTGGCACTGCATTTGGGAATTCAAAGTATGCCAGGATGAATATTCTGGATAAAGCATTTCAAAGCCTTCCAGCCAAAACCAGAGCTGAAGAAGTTGAGGGTTCTATTACAAGGAAAATCCCAGTTCAAGGTGAAATCAAAAGGTGCTATCAGTGCTCCTGAAGTCAATGAGAAATGTCCTTGTTTATCCTACTGAAGTTTGCAGAAGCTGCAAAAACCCTCTGTTATTTGTCAGCTTCCACAGAGCTGAGCACTGAAGGAATGGGAAGGCAGAGCTGGCATTTCTAATGGAGTCCCCTGGATCTTCAGTGGGGGGAAATGTTGGATTTGGTGCTGGTATTTCTAATGGAGTCCCCTGGATCTTCAGAGGGGGGAAATGTTGGATTTGGTGCTGGTATTTCTAATGGAGTCCCCTGGATCTTCAGAGGGGGGAAATGTTGGATTTGATGCACTTGTGAATGAACTGGGGGTTCAGCCACTCTGGTTCTGCTCTGCCCATGGCCCATCCTGGCTGCTCACACATTTCCTTGCCAGGTGATGGAATTCCAGGAGGAAAATGGGATTCCAGCAGCCTGCTAGGAGCTGAGAGAAGCCTGTCCGGGATGGGAAGGTGAGCTCCCCACTCCCCTGGGCACAGGAGCTGGCGCTGGGGCCACTCCTGCAGTGGTGTCCCCCCTCCTGGGAGGCCCATGGGGGCTGTGTGAGGGGAGAGGGACTGGTCTGATGCAGGGACAGAAGCCCAGCACACAGATCTCCTCACTCTGGAAATGGCAGGTTTCCCTTCCATGCTCAATTCCAGATCCCTTGGCTCCGCTGGGATGTGTTGGAATGGAGCAGTGAGGGATGGAGGGCAGCAATCCCAGCCATTCCCTGCAGCCCTGGGCTTAAACTCCAACCAAAAGCTCAGCCCACACTGTGATTTGTGCAGCCCAGGTGGTTCCTTGGCTTTGTAGCTGTGATTAGATCGAGACACCGAGCTCGTATTGATTTTGGCTGGTTGGCAGAGCTGTCAGCAGCTTAAAAGAGGTTTGAGAGATGGAGGGGAGCAGAGGTGGCAGGAGCCTCCAACAGGTCAGGGAGCTGAATTTTGGAGCAGGGCAGCAGTGCCTGCCTGAGAAAGGGAGGGATGAATTACCCCAGAGTGGATTCACAGAGTGTGCACTGAACTGGTTTGCTCCTCACTGCTGTGGGGAATGTTCTGCTTCAAGAGTGGGGACCATTTCCTGAGGCTGAGCCCTCTCCACCCCATTTTGGGGGCACAGGGGGTGTCTCTCAGCAGGCACAGGGGAAGCCCTTGGTGCTGGTTGCAGTGCTGGAGGTGCACCCCCATCTCCCTGCCCGCCCTGGGTGTGCCAAGGCTGGAGCCACACGGGCACATCAGTGTGATGAGCGTGCAGAGGGCACGGGGGGAGAGGAAGGACATGAGGGCTCTGCCCCTCTGCCCCCCCAGGGGAGACCCCCCTGCAGAGCTGCCCCAGCCCTGGGCCCAGCACAGCAAGGCCAGGGAGCTGCTGGGGAGAGGCCAGAGGAGGCCCCAGGATGGGCAGAGGCTGGAGCAGCTCTGCTGGGAGGGAAGGCTGGGAGAGCTGGCATTGGCCAGCCTGGGGAAGGGAACCTTTGGGGGGACTGAATTGTGGCCTTGCAGGGCCTGAAGGAGCCACAGGAAAGATGGAGAGAGACTATTGACAAGGGATGGAGGGACAGAACAAGGCGAGTGGCTTCATACTGGCAAAGAGTAGGTTTAGATGGGATATTGGGAATAAATCCTTCCCTGGGAGGGTGGGCAGGCCCTGGCACAGGTTGGGCAGAGAAGCTGTGGCTGCCCCAGCCCTGGGAGTGTCCAAGGCCAGGTTGGACGGGGCTTGGAGCACCCTGGGCTGGTGGGAGGTGTCCCTGCCCATGGCAGGGGGTGGGATGGGATGAGCTTTAAGGTCCCTTCCAAGCCAATCCATTCTGGGGTTCCATGATTCTGTGGTCAGCAGGTTCTGGGGGGCAGAAGGAACATCTTTTACACCCCTGTGGAGTGAGAGGGCAGAGCATCCTCTTCTCTCCACTCTGCCCATGATGACCTTCTAAACAGACATTTTTGTCCAGTCTCCCATAAAAGAGCTTTGTCTGGTACTTCAAGAGATTTGAATGCCTCCTCATTTTCCTCACAAAAATCAAGGACAAACAGGAACAATAGGAAAAGTGTATATATATATAAAAAAATCAACAAACTCTCCCCACCTCATTGCAATTAACCTTGACGCTTTTCATTCTTTCCTACAACGAGAATTTATAGCCAATTTTCAAAACAAAATGGTGTGTCTGGAAAAAAGTTGGAATGAACTTATTTCCCTTTGACTTGAGTTGTTTTATCTCTTTTTTTCTTTCTTTCTTTTTTTTTTCTCTTTCTCCCCAGCTGAAACTATTTACTGATTCACAAAAAGTTCTGAAGCGGCGTTTTTTAAGCACATCAACTACTTGTCAGGGAAAAAAAGAAACCCTCAAAATCAATGCCAAAAAAATCCCACCCAGCTGTCTGTCTCCCATTCTGCTGTTGAGATCCTACCTGGAAGTGCCTGCTCTGTGACAGCTCCCCCAGATGGCCCAGACAGCCTTTGTGTGGGGTTCGTGTCACACGTGGCTGTTGTGGCAACGTCCTAAATGATCTGAAGGCCACATTTTACCCTCAGGTCACGGTTTTAATCCCTCTTTGGCACTGGTTGTTGCATTTGGAGGGCAGGAGCTCCGGGATCCCGGGCTGTTCCCACCCTTCTGAGCCTGGTGCTGAACCGTAAGGGATGGGTTGGAACTCAGTGAGGTGCAGGGGATGCTCAGCTGCTCCTTCTGCTCCTTCCACACGCTCGTGCCCCCGAGAGAGAGGCTGCCAACCCACATCCCTCAGGGGCATCCAGCAAAGGAGGGTGTGCAGGTGGCCTTGGGGGACATCCAGGGGTGGGTGGAAAAGAGAGAGGCTGGGATGGCACTTCTGTTGGAAAAGCCTCCCCAAAGCAAGGGAGCAAAAGCCACCTGAGGAGCAGCTGAGGGCACTTGGGGGGTTCAGCTGGAGGAGACTGAGGGGTGTGCAGGGTCTGCAGCTCCTCCTGAGGGGCAGGCACTGATCTCTGCTCTGGGGGGACCAGGGACACAGCCAGGGAATGGCTGGAGTTGTGCCAGGGCAGGCTCAGGTTGGATCTCAGGGAAAGGCTCTTCTTTCCCCAGAGGGTGGTGGGCACTGCCCAGGCTCCCCAGGGCAGTGGGCACAGCCCCAAGGCTGCCAGAGCTGCAGGAGGGTTTGGATGATGCTCTGGGGCACAAGGGGTGACTCTTGGGGATGGGGCTGTGCAGGCTGAGGGTTGGACTGGCTGATCCTCGAGGGTCTGGATGAACCTTCCAGGATGTTCTCTTGTTTTATGGAAACAGCCCTTAAAACGGGAGTGCAGGGAGAGGCCACCCCTCTGAGCAGCCTCCTCTGACAGGAGTTTGGGGAGCATCTTTAACTGCAATTGATTCTCACACTTCCCTTACTCTCCTGATGCTACACCTGCCTGCAAAAGCTAATTCCTGTCTCAGCTACAGCTTGGAGGAGCCCTGTGATGAATGTTGAAACCCTCCAGCTCCTCATCAGCCACGGCCGCTCTTGCAATGGAGAAATAATTGGGAGGCAGAGAGAAAGCCAGCAGGGAATCAATCCTGCACTCTCTGCTGGTGTCTGTGACTCCTTCAGAAGGGCTGCGAGACAGAATCAACCCTCCCTGCTGCAGAAACCCACGCAGAGGAAAGAACAACACCTTCGAAATGGGTGTTTTTACCATCCCTGACCTAAAGTTAGGACCCCCCCAGTGAACCAGCCCCCTGGGTGCTGCTCTGCTTTGGTGTCCCATGAAACCCAAGCACTCCCTGGGCACTCCGGGCTGGGATGCAGGGCAGGGGTGGCCCAGAGAAACATTTAATTGCTTTAAACAGCTCTGCCCTGAAAGTCATCGAGGACAGGACGAGCTGGGATCTTTTATAAACACCCGTCTCGGTGTTGCCACAGTGTTGGAACCTCCAGGAAGGCGAGGAAAGGGAGCAGAGTTCGAGAAGGTGGATGAAAATCCTTCTGCAAATGAAGCTTCCAGCCCCGTCAGGAAACTCACCACGACACTCATTTATTGCTTTATTAATAAAGGCAGCAGATGGCAACGTGCTAATGAAGGTGAGAGACATGGGGAGGCTCCATGAACAAACCCCGGGGTGGCAGAGGGGGCTCAGGGGGAACAGCTGGGTGGGGCACCACAGGCGTGGTGGGCTCGGGGAAGCCCTCGGAAGGAAGGGAGAGCTCAGTGCCAGGCTCAGTGCCCAGTTTAGTGCCCACTTCAGTACCAGGCTCAGTGCCCAGCTCAGGGCTGAGTTCAGTATCCAGCTTAGTGCCCATCTCAGTGCCCAGCTCATTGCCCAGCTCAGTGCCCAGTTCAGTGCCCAACTCAGTGCCCAGGCTTAGTGCTTGGCTCAGTGCTCAGTTCAGTGCCCAAGCTCAGTGCCAGGCTCAGTGCCAGCTCAGTGCCCAGTTCAGTGCCCAGCTTGGTGCTCAGGCTCAGTGCCCAGTTCATTGCGCAGCTCAATGACCAGTTCAATGCCCAGCTCAGTGCCCAGCTCAATGCTGAGCTCAGTGCCCAGCTCAGTGCCAGGCTCAGTGCCCAACTTAGTGCTCAACTCAGTGCCTGGCTCAGTGCCCGGCTCAGTGCCCAGCTTGGTGCTGAGCTCAGTGCTGAGTTCAGTGCCCAGGCTCAGTGCTCATCTCAATGCCCAGGTCAATGCCAGGCTCAGTGCCCAGCTCAATGCCCAGCTCGATGCCCATCTCAGTGCCCAGTTCATTGCCCAGCTCAATGACCAGTTCAATGCCCAGCTCAGTGCCAGGCTCAGTGCTGAGTTCAGTGTCCACCCAGCTCAGTGCTGAGTTCAGTGCCCAGTCTCAGTGCCCAGCTCAGTGCCCAGCTTAGTGCCTGGCTCAGTACCCAGGTTCAGTGCCCAGCTCAATGCCCAGTTCAGTGCCCAACTCAGTGCCCAGGCTTAGTGCTTGGCTCAGTGCTCAGTTCAGTGCCCAAGCTCAGTGCCAGGCTCAGTGCCCAACTTAGTGCTCAGCTCAGTGCCCGGCTCAGTGCCCAGCTTGGTGCTCAGGCTCAGTGCCCAGTTCATTGCGCAGCTCAATGACCAGTTCAATGCCCAGCTCAGTGCCCAGCTCAATGCTGAGCTCAGTGCCCAGCTCAGTGCCCAGTTCAGTGCCCAGCTTGGTGCTCAGGCTCAGTGCCCAGTTCATTGCGCAGCTCAATGACCAGTTCAATGCCCAGCTCAGTGCCCAGCTCAATGCTGAGCTCAGTGCCCAGCTCAGTGCCAGGCTCAGTGCCCAACTTAGTGCTCAACTCAGTGCCTGGCTCAGTGCCCGGCTCAGTGCCCAGCTTGGTGCTGAGCTCAGTGCTGAGTTCAGTGCCCAGGCTCAGTGCTCATCTCAATGCCCAGGTCAATGCCAGGCTCAGTGCCCAGCTCAATGCCCAGCTCGATGCCCATCTCAGTGCCCAGTTCATTGCCCAGCTCAATGACCAGTTCAATGCCCAGCTCAGTGCCAGGCTCAGTGCCAGGCTCAGTGCTGAGTTCAATGCCCAGCTCAATGCCCAGTTCAGTGCCAGGCTTAGTGCCAGGCTCAGTGCCAGGCTCAGTGCCAGGCTCAGTGCCCAGCTCAGTGCCAGGCTGCCTGCCCTGGCTGCCAAGGGGAGCAGTGCTGGGCACATTGAGCACCACTGCTATATAAGAACAAGCCCGAAGAGCTGGGAGCCTGCCCAGCCCCTGCCCTGCAATGCCCATCCCCTCCTCTGCCCTGCAATGCCCATCCCCTCCTGTGCCCTGCTTCAGTCCCAGCTTTCCCACCCAGTTCATGCCAAGGGGCACGATGGGCACCCTGCAGACCAAGCAGCACCTCAAATCTCCCTGGGAATGTGCCCTAAATCTCCACCCTGGAGAAGATGGCCTATAAAATGTTCAGAAAAATGAGTGCTGTCCTTCCCAACTCATAACTGAGAAGCACAGAGAGAGGTCCCTGGAGCCAGAGAGACCTCCCTGCTGAGGGGCTCACCCAGGCTGGCTTTGGAGGGAAGGCACTTTGGGCTCCACAATAAATATGAGGGCTCAGGATGCTGATCTGAGGGAAAGGAGCAATGCCCACATCTCCAAAGACACCCTTTCCCTCTGCCAGGGCATCTCTGTGGCAGCTCAACCTCAGCAACACCAGGGGAGGCTGCAGGTGGTTTAGGTGGTTCTTCTGAGCCTTGATGTGGTGTCACCAGGCAGGGGGGGACAAAGCCTGAGATGCAAATAAGACAAAGATCAGCATCAGGCCCAGAAATCACGATTAGGGAAGTTGCAAGACTTCATGAAGATGGAGATGTGGGGAATAATCCTTAGTTTAAGAGGGAAAAAAGCACCTTGTGTGGTAGCCTGAGATGCAAATAAGACAAAGATCAGCATCAGACCCAGAAATCACAATTAGGGAAGCTGCAAAACTTCATGAAGGTGGAGGTTATGTTGAGAAAAATCCTTAATTTAAGGGGAAAACCACTACAGAGAGTTGGTAACTCTGAACCACCCTTGGAAATCCTTAGGATTAGCTCCAAGCAGGAAAGCAGAGACCTGCAGCACACCAGAAACATCAACCCTGCCCTGTGGGAATGCCCCAAAATGCAGATTTGCTGGAGAATTGTGTGATCATGGTGAGAAACTCCTGCAAGGCCATGGGGGGACCCACCACCACAGAGTGGTCAATCTCAGCCTGTAGATCGTTGGGAATAACAGTGATGGAAATTAATCTTCCCTTCTAAACTGCTGTGGCTCCTCAAGAACACACGTGTGAGACACATGTCAGTAATGGAGCTGATGGCCAGTTGGCACATTCGGGTCCTACCACGAGTCTGCTCCCCCAGGAGGTCAGGAAGGACCTGGAGCAGCTCCTGCAGAGCTTGGTGGTTGCTCAAGGAGCAGCCTGAGCCAGGAGGGCCCACGTGCAGCAGCTCAGGAGGTGGAGCAGAAAGCTCAGAGAGCATTGCAGGACGTGGCTGGAGAACCTGCACGTGCCTCCTGGTGCCCCGTGCCAATCAGAAAGCGGGAAGCAATTCCATAACCAGCCGTGGAATAAGGTTGAGGGATGCAGCCAGATTGAGAAGTAGGCCTTTCATGCACTATAAAAAGCTGATCTGACATCTCGTTGCCTGAGCTGACACTTATTACTGGAAATCTCAGCTTGTTTTCTGCCATCAGGGAGGCCTCTCTCATAATTCCCTCAGATTTCTCCCTGTCAGGTCACTTCAGAGTTTCTTTGAAATAAAGACAGCCTTGTAAATAAATGGAGGCCGAGATGCTTCCCAGGGAGAGGAGACAAGCCCTGGCAGGAGCAGAAATGAGGATCTGGTGCAGAGTCAACAAGAAGCACGTCTTTTGTTGCAATTGCTAACTAAGTGTAATTAACTTCCTGATGAGGTGCAGGATCTTAAGAACTGATTGGAGTTATAGACTAATCATTATTCATGAGAAATTAAAAGGCACTACTTACAGGGGACTGAATGCATTAAAAACCCATGTGAAAGCTCACTGAAGCAAACACATGCATGATCCAAGGCTCCAGACGAAGTGTTGGGTGGATTCCTTCTGGGAAGGGGGAGCAGAGAGGAACCAGCTCCCCTAAATCTGCACCTCTGAGTGAGGCTCTGGGGGGGGGAGGTGGTGCAGCCCAGCCCATGAGCCTTCTGCTCACCAAGGGGGGATGTTAGACATGTCAGGAGTTAAATGCCATGGGTGTTTCACTGCTGTTTGGTGGGATAATTCCCCTCCCTGGGATATCCCATCGTGTCCCAGGATGATGCTGTGGATTGGGAGTGAAGCAACAGCTTATTGGGGCTCATTAACCACAAGCTCCACAGACACAAATACCCTGGAAAAGGTGATGTTTGCAGGGAGCAGTCCCAGCCTTGGGATGGAACAGGCTCTGGAGAGCCTGGAGAACCCCTAACCACAAACCAGAAGGATCATTCTGGACACAAGGCCCTGCCACAAAGAGTTCTGGGCTCAGCCTGGTCATCCTGTACTTCACCTCAGTAGAGCAGCACCAGGACAAACTGCCCTTGTTTCCCAAATCCCACTTTTCCAGCCTCTCACGGTGCCTCATGGAGGAGAAGAGCAGTTGACAAGGAGCTTGTGCTCCCTGAGGAACCATCAGTTTGAGGATGTCACAGCCTGGCCTTCACCTGCCCATGGAGAGGCTGTTCAGGGTTCAGATCAGGTCTAGCCAAGCTTCCTTCCAGTCCTAGGCTGGGCCCAGAGCTCCCTGTGTGGGTCCTGCCCTGGTGTCCTGAGGGGCATGGTGTGGTCCCCATGGTCTCTGACCACCAAAGGATGGCTCCAGTCTTCCATCACGATGGAGATGGAGTTTGTCTCTTCTGGGATGAAATCAAGTGACTTCAGGGATCTCTTTGGACTCAGGACTAGAACAAAACACACCATGTTAGGCCAATACAAAATAAAGCCTTTTAAAGGAGGAACACAAATGTGGAGTTCTCACAATTAAATGGGGTTTGGGGCTTCCTACTTTCTTCTGGATTCCTCAGCTGATGAAAAGCTGTGCTGTGTTTACATTCTTGATTCTCATGGAAATGAAACTTGGTGGACTTGTGGTATCATATTCCCCAGCCAGCTAAGTAGGGAAAATAAAAGCACAAACCCATGGCTTGGAGACTGGGATGGACATAGAAATCTGTTTGTGAGATGGGAAACCCCTGCAAATCATCACTGAAATGTCCCAAGTGTGCAAGTTCTGCCATGCTGGGGGGACTGGCTGCACTGCTCTCCCCAGGCTGGCCACTCACTGCAGTTCCTCCCAGTCCCATTGCTCCAATTCCAAGCTCCAGTTCCCTGTGTCCAGGTCTACCTGTGACCAGCCTCTTCCACCAGCAGCCCTGGGATCCTTTGCTTCGAAGATGAGGTGCCCTGGAATGTGCTGGAAGAGCAGAAATGTCCCTCACACGTGTGTGTGTGTGTGTGTGTGTGCCATGGTGGTGCCAGCATGGCACTCATTGTGCTGGAATAAAGAACCTGGGAGGAGGGATGGGATGATGCTCCACATCTGGGACTTGGCACACTGTGTGAGAAGAGAACCTGGGGCAGAAACCACTATCTGTCTGTCTATCTATCTATCTATCTAGCTATCTATCTATCTATCTATCTATCTATATCTATCTATCTGTCTATCTATCTATCTATATCTATGTCTCTATCTCTATCTATCTATTTATCTCTATCTATCTATCTATCTCTATCTATCTCTATCTATCTATCTGAAGGAACCCCAGAATCAGAGAATGGTTTGTGTTAAGAAGAGACCTTGAAGATCATCTGGTTCCACCCCCCCTGCCCTGGGCAGGGACACCTCCCACCAGCCCAGGTTGCTCCAAGCCCCGTCCATCC
>VXBX01009210.1:123925-143149 GCA_013400415.1 Scytalopus superciliaris
CCCCCCCTGCCCTGGGCAGGGACCCCTCCCACCAGCCCAGGTTGCTCCAAGCCCCGTCCATCCCAACCTTGGGCACCCCCAGGGCTGGGGCAGCCACAGCTTCTCTGCCCAACCCGTGCCAGGGCCTGCCCACCCTCCCAGGGAAGGATTCCTTCCCAATATCCCATCTAACCCTGCCTTTTCCCCGTGCCATTCCCTGTGTCCTGTCCCTCCATCCCTTATCCAAAGCCCTCCTGGATCCCCATCATGCCCTGGAAGGCCACAGTGAGGTCACCCTGGAGCCTTCCCTTCTCCAGGCTGGCCAATCCCAGCTTTCCCAGCCTTGACTCCCCCTGACACACCCTTTCCATTCCCCTGATCCTGCTTGCCTGATCTTCTCCCTGTGAATCCTGATGTCTCCTCGTGGTGCTTTTCTTCAGGGAATGCAGATGGTGATACTTTTCCCACAAGCAGCTCCAAGGATTCCCGGGCTGGATGTGCTCCATCAGTGCCCCCCTTCACCTGAGCAGCTCAAATCATGTGCTGGACTCCTGGAGCCTGTGATGCCTGGACAGTTTCATTCCAGACAGGATGCAATTCATGGCTCAGAGCCCACTCATGAACCTGCAAGACTCCTGTGGGGCAGCAGGAGCAGGAAAATATTTGCAGCTGGATTTATCCTTCAGCACCAGCAGGTTCCCCTTTGGCCCAGAATGAGTAAGTCTGGACTGACACTTCCCCTTGGCACTTGGAGATCTTCTGCCTTTTATCCCACCAGGATTCTCACAACCCTGAGTTTGGAGACTTGCAGCATCATTAGGAATTCCCTACATTTGGCCTTAATTGCAACGTTACAAATTAAAGGCTAATCACCAGCAGCACACCGAAGCCTCCAGGACTCCTGCAGTGCTGAACAGATCCAGGCCCCTCTGAGCTGTTCCTTGCAGGAATGTCTGCCGGGTTATTCCTGAGCTGCTGCCCATGGAAGGGGCAGGGGCAGCCTCTGGGGCAGGTGTAAGAGGAGCAGCGGTGAGAGAATTGCCTGGCAGCTCCCTGGCACACCCCAGCGCTGCTCTGCACCCCTGGCAGCCTGGCAGGCCCTCTGGCAGCTCCAGCCGTTCACAGGAAGGGTCAGATGTGAGAAGAAATCATTAATTTGGAAGGTACTGACCTGACAACGCAGTCAGGGCATTTCTCCTCCTCCCCCTGCCACTCACTCAGGAAAATGAGTCAGCAGAGGAGAAGAAATTGTTACTTGCAGCAGATGAAAGCTTGGTGTGTGAAAGCTGAGCTGCCCAGGTGGGTGCCCAACCCCCGGGGGCTCCTCTGGCACAGCCCATGGTTTAGAAACAGGCACCTGGCAGGGAGAGAGAAGGTGAGTTTGTCTCTCCGAGTGCTGGGCTGCCCCTAGCAATACTGAGAAACAGCAGGGTTTGAAGAGGCTTGGAATGGTGTCAAGCAGAAAGTGTGTCAGTCTAAATCCATCCAGAGCACCTCTGGATATCTGGGCAGGCTCTGCTCGCTGCTGGATGGCTCCATTGAGGCTCCAACACCCCCCTGGCCCTGCAAAGGGTGCATAAGAGGGCTGAGGAGGAGCTGGGCAGAGCAGCTGGAAGGCTTTTCTGCTCCAGCTTTTCAGAGCCAGCCATGTCTGTTTAATCTCCCTACTCTGCTTATCACTCAAGACAAGACAGCTGAGGAAGAAGGGATAACCAAAAACAACTGTCAGCACTTTTGTTCCTGGTTGATCTTTTCTTCCTGGACTCAGCAGGAGAGGGATCTGCCAGGAGGAGCCACGGCCTGGAAGGGTCAATAATTCCCCCAGAGACACTCCCTCCTGTGCTGCAGGAAACCAGGAGAGCCTCAAGAACAACTATTGGAGCTGCTGCCTTGTCCTCTGTGGGACAGTGGGGTCCTCACAGTGAGAGCTGGCAGTCATGCCCCAGTGGGTGATGGCAGAGCAGCCACAGAGAGGTGAGAAGATGAGCCTGCCCTCCCTGAGGTGCCCTCTGCTTCCTGGCATCTTGGAAGACCCCCTCCTCCTGCCACCACCTCCTTCTCCTCTCTGTCCTGCCACATTCATTGTCTCTAAGGTGACCAGAGGTGGCTGTGCTGGGGGTAAAGGCCAGTCCTTCCATGGCAGTGGCACCCCCGTCCTGCCATATAACCCTGGCAGTGCCCACCCCAGCCCTGCCCGCTGCATCCCCCTCTCCTCCCCTTTGGGGCAGCTGAAGGGGTTGAATTCCTGCCCCAGGACCCACCTGAAGTTCAAGTGATCATTCCCAGAAAAGGCTGAGGGAATCAACCAAATAGTAGTGTCAGCTCCTCTGGGAAGGAGGAAGGGAAATGGAGATGGGGTGGCATTGAGTAGCTGAAGTACATGTGGTTAGTTTTGCCAAGTTACTCAATAAAGAAATGAAAACCCAAACAAACAGCAGATTCAATTCCAATCCCATCATATTCTGCAGGAATGGATTGAACTGGCATTTTTATAAACTGAAAGATGCCTCTGTTACCCGGAGGCAGCAGCAAGAGCAGAAGCAAAGAGAGCTAGAATGAAATTCTGGAGATGGGAAATTTATGAAAAACCAGAATGAGAACCCAAGGCAAACAGTGTTCAGTTCTGTTCCTCCTGAGCCATCCAAGAGCCTGCAGGGCCGGTCCCCAGAGCCAGGCAGCAGCTCCAGTGGCACCAGTATGAGCAGGAAAAGTGACTGCTGGGTTGGGTGTGTCAGGGGAAAACCTGCTTGGGACAATTTATTTAAGGGCCCAGCCAGGAGTGTTGGCTTGTTCCTGGTTTGGAGGACACAGGAGCACAGGCTCCTAAGCAGGGAAAATACACATTCCTGATATTTTTCCTCATCCAGCTCCTCAGAATAAGATTTCACTGTCCCCCTGAAGGTCCAGGCTCAGACCCCACAGGCTGAGGGGAGGGGACCTGCACAGCAAGGACAGGAGGTGACTTTGGGGCCAGCACTGAGCCACAGAATCCCAGACTGGTTTGGGCTGGAAGGGACCTTAAAGCTCATCCCATTCCCCCCCCTGCCATGGGCAGGGACACCTCCCACCAGCCCAGGTTGCTCCAAGCCCCATCCAACCTGGCCTTGGGCACTCCCAGGGCTGGGGCAGCCACAGCTTCTCTGCCCAACCTGTGCCAGGGCCTGCCCACCCTCACAGGGAGGAATTTCTTCCCATTATCCCCTTTGGCAATGGGAAGCCATTTCCCTTGTCCTGTCACTCCAGCCCTCATCCAAAGTCGCTCTCCATCTTTCTTGGAGCCCCTTCAGGCCCTGCAAGGCCACAATTCAGTCCCCCCAAAGGTTCCCTTCCCCAGGCTGGGCAATGCCAGCTCTCCCAGCCTTCCCTCCCAGCAGAGCTGCTCCAGCCTCTGCCCATCCTGGGGCCTCCTCTGGCCTCTCCCCAGCAGCTCCCTGGCCTTGCTGTGCTGGGACCCCAGAGTTGGAGGCAGGTCTGGGTCGATGTGGGGTCTCAGGAGAGCAGTTTTTGGGGCAGACAGATGTGACACGGGGGGTTAGAGGAGCCCCACGTTCCTCTGGTGCAGCAGCTGGGCCAGGCAGCCCGGGAGGCACTTCAGAGAACCCCCAATTCCATCCTTTCCCTGCTTCTGGATGAACTTGCTCCAACTGGGAAAGCTTCCTGGGTGCCTGAGGTGGAATTTGGACAGGTAGCCCCTGCACCATGAACCACACCATGGACTGGAGGCTGTGGACAATTATTTTACCAAAGAGACTGTGCAACCTGAGCAGGGAGAGAACTTACAGCTTTCTACCAAAACTCAGGAATTTCTCAGCACCTGGATGTATCACAATCTCACCAGAGCTGGGAAAGATGGTGAACTATCAATGGATTCCCTCCAGCAAGTTTGGACCTGCCCCAGTCTTGTCCTTGGAGATCATCAGTGAATGGATGGCTGAGACACAAGGGAGTTTGGGGAGAGTCCTGTTTGGAATCTGCTTCCATTTCCTTCAGTTAATCCTGACATCCCTCCTGAGGCAGCTGCGAAAACTGCTGGGCACTGGGGAGACACTTCATTCCTGCCCAGGCGTGAGGGAAAGTCTGCAGATCAAACTTCCCAGGCCAATGGAATGTGATGCTGCTGCCAGAGACAAGCAGAGTGCAACGAGGAGCTGGGCAGTGCTGTCACCACTCCTGCCCTCTCCTTTGCCCTGCCAAAGGCTGGGGGTGCTGGGGCACAAACCTCAGGAACATCATTCACACCTGAGCGAGTTCAGTGTGCAAACAAAACGGCCTTTCTCCCTCACAAACCAATTCCTTTTGAGGTTCTGCATGTGGTGTAAAATTGAATTGGAGTTAAGAGAACAAGAGATTTGCTCAGAAACCACTTCCATCACTCCTTGGATTCTGCCTTGGGGGGGTGGGGGTGGTCTCCACATGTTCTTTTAACCCTTCCTTTGGAGAGGAGAGATGCCCTTCCAAAATGTGCTCTTAATTCATTGTCCCACCCCACAGCACTTTCTGTGGGCCCCCAAGCCTCAAAATCAGTGCAACCCCAAGAGCTGCAGAGTTACTGGGGGGCTTTTAGGCAAGAGATGAAAGGGACACACGGAAGCTCTTGTAGGCATCTGGGGAGGTTCAGGGCAATGACCTTTGCTGAAGGTCATCTGGGTGACAGACCCCTCTGGAAGAGCCACCTTGTTGCAGTGCTGGGCAGGAAGGAAACAACTCGGAGCAAGTTTTGTCCCCAGGTTTTCCCAGTTTGCGCTGGAGCAAGCACAGGATGCTGAGTGGCACCTCCACCTCTTCCCCCACACTGGCCACAGTCCCTGAAGTTGCCCAGATAATTCAGGAAGCCAGTGAAGAGCCTGACTGTCCCCTGTACCTCTCACACTCACCTTGCTCAACCAATGACCTTCCAGCAGGTCCCGTGGCCCTCTTTGGGTGGTGACCTGTGCTGATGAGCAGAGCTGCTGGTGGTGTCCTCTGCTGCCCTGCTGGGGGTCCTGCACCCTCAGGGCAGGGCTGGGACCCCGACTGTGTGTCCTGGGACCCCAGATGTCTGTCCTGGGATCCCAAAAGTCTGTACTGAACCCCAACTGTGTCCTGGGATCCCAAAAGTCTGTCCTGGGATCCCAGGTGCTTGTCCTGGGATCCCAACTGTGTCCTGGGACCTCAAATGTGTGTCCTGGGATCCCGACTGTCTGTCCTGGGATCCCAACTGTGTCCTGAGACCCCAGATGTGTGTCCTGGCCCAAAAGTCTGTACTGAACCCCAACTGTGTCCTGGGACCCCAGATGTGTATCCTGGGACCCCAAAAGTCTGTATTGAACTCCAACTGTGTCCTGGGATCCCAGCTGTCTGTCCTGGGATCCCAAATGTGTCCTGGGACCCCAAATGTGTGTCCTGGGATCCTGACTCTCTGTCCTGGGATCCCAACTGTGTCCTTGGGACTCCAGATGTGTGTCCTGGGACCCCAAAATTCTGTACTGATCCCCAACTGTGTCCTGGGATCCCAGCTGTCTGTCCTGGGATCCCAGATGTCTGTCCTGGGATCCCAGCTGTGTCATTGGGACCCCACATGTGTGTCCTGGGATCCCAGCTGTGTCCTGGGACCCCCGGTGTGTCTCCTGGGATCCTGAATGTCTGTCTTGGTATCCCAGCTGTGTCCTGAGATCCTGACTGTCTGTCCTGGGCTCCCAGCTGCCTGTCCTGGGATCCCAACTGTGTCCTGGGATCCTGAATGTCTGTCCTAGGGTCCTGACTGTGTGTCTTGCCCCCCTGGGACAGGGAGCTGCCCTTCCATGATCCCCTGGCTCTGCTGTCCATGGAGTTGCTCCTGCAGAATCCCAAGCACAAAGGAGCTCCGTTCCACAGAGCACTCCCTGCCAGTGCTCTCCAAGCTGGGATTTAAGCCCTGCTCCAGCCTCTTTTTTCTGCAGGATTGATGCAGGTTCTGTTTCCCCTTTCAGAGCTCACCTTCTTCTGCTTGAGGACTCTTTGCTGCTGACAGTGACAGCCTGTCCTACACCCAGGGAGTGGATAAACCCCCCTCGCAGCGGGGCATAAATCGATAGGATGGGACAGGCCAAAGGCAGCAGTGGAAGTAATTGGACAATCATAAAGCTGCAAGAGAGACAGGCAGATTTCCCAGAGGAAGCAGCCAAGAGCAATACATGTGTAGGTTTACAAAAGAGCTCCTGTAAATGGAGATAACAGATGTGGTGGTGAATATCGCCTTTGTCAGGGCGGCGTAATTGGGATGTTCAATGGCTCCGTGGAAGAACGTGCACTCCTAATTGCTGGAGCACCTGCCTTCCTTGGCTCCCACAAAGCTCCAAACCTTCAAGGAGATTAAAAAAAAAAAAAAAAACCATGAAAAATAAAAGGCTGGAAGTTTCCTGGCTCACAGGCAGCTGCTTTTTTTTCAGTTTCCTCGGGAAAATTGTGCGGGGACAGCAATCCCAGCAAGTCCTCTTGGCAACTGCTCCTCCCTGTGGTGTGGGAGGGAGGGGGGAGACCCCCTGGGCCCTGCAGGGGGAGCAGAAAGGGGGGATTTCTCCTCTGGCACTCCTGAGACAGGACTCTCCTTGCTAAGAATGTTCTCCCTCAGCCTGAACTGCTGTGTCTCCACAGGGGCTGGTTGTGCCCTCTCTGGGTTGTTGCCCAAAGTGCTGCAGGGGTTCCAAACCTCCAAACTCTGTGCAGAGGCAGCTCCCAGCAGGTGGGAATCCATCCCACGTGCCTTGGGTTCCATCAGCCCACGGTCCTGGGATTCCTAAACTCAGCAGGGCTCTGGGAGTTTCAACACAAAGGGCTCCCCAGCCTGTCCCAAGGAGAGCTCCTGGTTCAGTCAAGGCTCAGTTTGGGGCCAAGGGATCCTACTAACCTCCCTGTCCTTCAGCTGTGCCCAAGCTGTGCCAGGGCAGGGGCAGGTGGGACAGCAGGAGGAATTTGTGCCTGGAAAGGGTGGTCAGGCCTTGTCAGGGGCTGCCCAGGGAGGGTTGGAGTGCCCAGCCCTGGAGGTGCCCAAGGCAGGGCTGGCCGTGGCACTCAGAGCTGTGGGCTGGGGGACAAGGTGGGCATTGGGCACAGGGTGGGCTCCTGGGCTGGGGCGGGGCTTGGCCAGCCTCAGGGACTCTGGGATTTTGGGATTCTGTGTCACAGTTCAAACCCAGTTGGTAATTCATTCCACAAACCCCCTCACCCCCCATCTCTCCCTGCCACAGCGGGATGGGAACAAACACTGGAAAAAAAGAAAAACATGGGCTGAGATAAGAACAATTTAATAATTGAACTAAAAAAATATCATCAACAAGAATAGCAATGTTTCATAAAAGAGAAAAGAATGAAAAGAGAGAGAATTAAACCCCCAGACAGACCCTCCCACTGCCCAGCCCTCACTCCCTGGAGTGGAAACTCCAGCTCCCAAAGTCCCAGCTCAGTTCTTCCCATTTTCTCTCAGTGACAAGTCAGATCCTTGATGCACTTCCAGGACTGTCATCCCTGTTTTCTCTTTGTGTTTATTCCCAGCAAAGGCTTTGAGACCTTTATGGCAGAGAATTATCCAGGTGGGTCTTTCTCTTCCCCACATGTGGGGCTCTCTACGTGAGCTGCAGCATTTGTGTTATTCCTCTGTGGACTGTCCTCTGGTGCCCTTCCCCCTCTCTGCCTTCTCCAGCCATCAGCGACACTCATTATTTCCAGATGGGAAAAGAGGAAGGAAGAAAAAGCTCTTTCAAGTTCCACAGGCTGAGTTATCACCAGTTTGGGGGGGGTGGAGGAGGAGGAGGAAAAGCAACAACCCCCAGAGCCTCCCCATGTGTCTCTGAGCAGTTTGAAAGGGGCAGGACTGCTGGGATTTTGGCAATTGCACAGAGCTCTGCAGGGGAAACCCAACCACCTGCAGCACAGCTTGGAGGGCTGCAAGCTGCCAACAAAACTGAGCCTGCTTTGATAAGTTACCTTGATTTGCCTAAACTTTATTAGCTGTAATCCCCTCTAATGAGTCACTCCTCAGCAGAATGAGGGTTACACGGTTCATTGCTTCATCCTGGAAGTGAAATAAAGTAGGAGTCAAAGGGATGTAGAGCTTAAGAAAGGCAGATTTTCTGGCTGACAGAGCTGTCCCTGGGGTGGGGGACACAGCCCACTGTGGTGTCCCTAAGGACAATCCCAATGGGAAGAGCCCAGAGCTCACCTGCACTTGTCCCTTTCAAGGTCACTGGTGGGCATCTGGCAGGGGATGGGGCTGAAGGTGTGACTGTGAAGCACCAACCTGGTACTGTGTGTGCCCCTGTTTTGGGCAGAGCTGAAGGGCACATGGCTGGGTGATTCTGCTGCTGCTGCCACAAGCCCTGACATGACCCAGGGACCTGCAGGGATCATCCAGTCCAACCCTCAGCCCTGCCCAGGCCCATCCCCAAGAGTCACCCCCTGTGCCCCAGAGCATCATCCAAACCCTCCTGCAGCTCTGGCAGCCTTGGGGCTGTGCCCACTGCCCTGGGGAGCCTGGGCAGTGTCCACCACCCTCTGGGGAAAGAAGAGCCTTTCCCTGAGATCCAACCTGAGCCTGCCCTGACACAACTCCAGCCATTCCCTGGCTGTGTCCCTGCTCCCCCCAGAGAGCAGAGATCAGTGCCTGCCCCTCCTCTGCCCCTCCCCAGGGAGTTGCCCCTGCAATGAGGTCTCCCCTCAGTCTCCTCTTCTCCAGCTGAACCCCCCAAGTGCCCTCAGTACCCTCCCACGCTGCCCCTGCAGGCCCTGACCCATCTCTGTGCCCTCCTTTGGCCACTCCCCAATGGCTCAATCTCTCCCTTCCCTGGTGCCCCCCAACCTGCCCCACTATTGCAGCTGAGGCCGCCCCAGGGCAGAGCAGAGCGGGACAATCCCCTCCTGATGCCCCCCAGGGCAGGGATGGCCCTCCTGGCTCCGGGCACTGCTGACTCGGGGCCAACTGGCCCCTGCCCAGGAACCCCCCGGGCCCTTTCCTGGTGCTGCTTCCCAGCCCCTCACTCCAGCCCTTGTGCTCCCAGGCTGAAAGGCTCCAGCCCACAGAAAGCTGCCTCTGTTCCAGAGCTGGCCAGGCTAAATCTCGCTCTCAGCCTTCAGATACATCCAACAGATCCCAAATTCAGCATCCCATGCTTGTCCAGCCAGAAGAGCTTTACTAAGCCTGGAAGGTTTTTTATAATAAGCCTTTTCTCTTATGGCTGTTTTCAGGATCCAAAGCATCTGCCAAGCCCGCTGTGCACAGCCCCCTCCCACACCCACACATGGACTGGCATTTCAGCTCAAGCTATGCTAATCCACAGCTCTTCCTGCAGTCATGCAGTGCTCAGGAATATTTTATTTATCATAGGATTTGACTTCAAAATTTAACCTTTTGGTAGCTTGAAAGGAGGTGCCTTCCTGAGAAGGTGACACTTCTTTATTGCCACACTGACATGGCTTTGGGCTGCACAGAAATATTCTTCTTTCCACTTCCAGCAGCTTCCACTTACTGGTGTGTTTCGAGTCAGCTCATCGGGTTAGACCTGGTGGATTCCTCTTTCTGTTTCAATTAATTGTATTTTGTGGAGGATGTTTCTTAGATTTACTGCCTGGCTTTGGATGGAGTTTTGTGCCCTTGTTTGGATCAGGAGATACAAACCCAAAACTAATCTGGGCAAGACTGTTAAGCTACTTCTTTATTTTTTATCTCCATTAGATGAGACCCTTCCCACAAACAGGCTCCTCTGAGAACACCTCCCTGGCTCCATCGAGGCAATGACCAGCCCAGAGCTTGGATGGGCCCTGGGCTATCCCAAATCTTTTACAAGTATCCCATGTCTGCTCCAAGTCTCCCAAATCGACACTCCAAGTGGCTGCCAGAGCGTCTCCTCAGTGGGGTGCACTGCCTGCCCTGCTCAGTCACCCAGTGTGGGCCCCACAGCCTGAGGGACAGAGTGGTGGAGGCCACAACAAATAGAGATGGGATGGAAATAACCTGCCAGGAGGGAGTGCAGGGCACCGGGGCCTCAGGGATGAGCCAGCTTGGGGCTGACTGCTCTGTCTGGGAGGTTCAGGAATATCATAGAATCATAGAATGCATTGGGTTGGAAAAGCCCTCTGAGATCATCAAGTCCAACCCTTGGTCCAACTCCAGCCCCTTTCCCAGCCCAGGGCACTCAGTGCCACGGCCAAGCTCAGTTTGAAAACCTCCAGGGATGGTGAATCCCCCCCCCTCTCTGGGCAGGCCATTCCAAGGCCTGAGCACTCTCTCTGCAAAGAATTGCTTTCTAATATCCAACCTAAATTTCCCCTGGCAGAGCTCAAGCCCCCTTGTCCTATTGCTGGTTGATGGGAGAAGAGCCCAACCCCCCCCGGCTGTGACTGCCCTTCAGGTGGTTCCAGAGAGTGATGGGGTCACCCCTGAGCCTCCTCTTCTGCAGCCCAAACCCCCCCAGCCCCCTCAGCCTCTCCCCACAGGGCTTGTGCCCCAGTCCCTTCCCCAGCCTCGTTGCCCTTCTCTGGCCCCGCTCCAGCCCCTCAAGGTCTTTCCTGAGCTGAGGGCCCACAACTGGACACAACACTCCAGGTGTGGCCTCACCAGGGGGCAGGGGCACCTCCCTGGCCCTGCTGGCCACGCTATTCCTGAGCCAGGCCAGGCCACCATTGGCCTTGTTGGCCCCCTGGGCACACTGTTGGCTCATGGTGAGCTCCCTGCCAATCCCAACCCCCAGGTAGGTCCCTTTCTGGCTGGTCCCTCCCCAGCCACTCTGTGCCAGCCTGTGCCTCTCCAGGGGGTTGTTGTGGCCAAAGGGCAGGACCCACCACTTGGCCTTGTTGAACTTCATCCCATTGGACCCAGCCCAGCCCTCCAGTCTCTCCAGATCCCTCTGCAGAGCAAACATGAGAAGCCAGACCCGGGATGGGGCAGCCTCAGTGGGATGGGGCAGCATCCAAGAGCAGCCCCACAGCTGGAGAGCAGCTCTGTGCAGAGCTGCTGGTGAGGGAAGGGAAATGGTGCCACTTTGGAGCAGTCTGGAGGGGTGGCAGCTTTCAGTGAGAAGCCAACCAATAGCCCTCAGCTTTCTCACCCACCTTGGCACCCACGGGAACGGAGCTGTTGAAGAGCCCAGCTGGTCCTGTCCAGTTGGCCAGGGGGGTTTCCCCCCCAGGCAGACCTGGGGTTCTGTACTCACAGTACTTCTCCACACACAGCTGGGCATCCCTGGCATTGCTGCCCTGCTTGGCAGAGGGGCACCACCTCCCCCTGCACGAGGTCCTCTCTACAGGGATGGAATGGCTTTTCTGCCAGTCAGCCCAAGGGATTGACCCTGATCCACATCCTGGGACAAGGAGGGAGAGGCACATCCCTGGAGTCACTGCAGGGAGCTGAGATGGGCATGGGGCACCCCAGGAATGGCCAAGGATTCAGAGAATGGCACATGATGCTGAACCTGCCCTGGGCTGGGAACACCAACGGGCCACTTGCTCTTCTGAGACTCCATGGCAGCTCTTTGTGGAGGGGTGGAGGACAAAGGGTTTCTTTTGGGGGCAGTCCGTGGCACTCCATTGTCCTGGATTTGTGCTGAAGCCTCCGAGGGGTTAATGCCCAGGAAGACACTTTGAGGATGCTTTTCCAACTGGCTTCATTCCCCTGAGAGTATCAGGTGTCTGTGGCACCTGCATAATTTATAGAGCTCCCCCCTGCCTGCCCAGGGATATTACTGAGGGGCTGGAAGGTTATGCCACCCTCCCCCTCTCACCTCCTGTGAACGAAGCTGAGACACTTCAATATCCACCTTTGTTTTGCTCCAAGGACATTCCAATACCAAGGCAGGGCATTTGTACTTCTGGTTTTGGTCCCTCACCCTTTTCAGAGCTTTCTGGGCTGCAGTTCCTGCAGGTGCTATTTTATTTCTTCAACATTTTTCAGCAGCATTATTTTATTTTCCTTTTTGGTCCCCTTATGAAGGATAATACTTTGTACAAACTGCACAGCTGAGGGGCCCTTGGCATAAGGAGTCTTCCCACAACCCTCTGGCAGGCTTTCCTTCTTGGTGAGGCAGAGGGAAGGAGTTGCTTGGTTGGAAATGTTGACAGTTGGGCTCGATGAAGAATCAGAAGTCTTTTCCAACCTTAACAAGTCTGATTCCAAGGAGGGAGCCTGGGGGTCCCTCTGCCTGTGCTGTGGGTCTCTGGATTGCTCTGCAGGCTTAGCTGGGGAAAAATCCAGTACCAACTCCCCCAGTTCCCAACCCAGTCACCCATTTTGGGCAACTTCAGCCTGAACCCAGACTGAGAGGCTCAGTGAAGCCAGGGAAGAGCCCAGCTTTGTGCCACTGCCTGGCAGGTGCCCCCCTGATCGTTGACCCAGCTCATGGCACAGTTTTGAGCTGTCCTAACCAGACTGGCCAGGAACAGGCACAGCATGTGCTGAGCTGGGAGGGACCCACAAGAGTCACCGAGTCCAACTCCTGGCCCTGCACAGGCCCATCCCCAGGGGTTGGCACAGACCAGGGAACGTTCCCAGTGAGCTTTTTGGATTCAATACCTCCATCTGTGGGATTCAGTGGCACCCTGGGAGGGTGGGCAGGCCCTGGCACAGGTTGGGCAGAGAAGCTGTGGCTGCCCCATCCCTGGGAGTGTCCAGGGCCAGGTTGGACGGGGCTTGGAGCAACCTGGGCTGGTGGGAGGTGTCCCTGCCCATGGCAGGGGGTGGCACTGGGTGGGCTTTGAGGTCCCTTCCAACCCAAACCATCCTGTGACTGATTGTCTGGCCAGTGGCCCCTGAGGGGCTGGACAGGCACGGGATGAGCAGCAGAGTCACCAAACATGGGAATGTGCCCCAAATCCCAGAGTGAACAGAGACCAAGGGATTCCTCTTGGATTCCTTCAGACTTGCCTGCCAGGCATGTTTTATTTAAATGCAGCCAGGCATATAAAAATGCAAATTAGCACCCAGTAGGTTTGTTAAAAGCACATAATCCCTGGTAATTTTGTGGGAGGAAGGTGCCTGAATACAGAGCTGGATCTGGCTGTGGGTTCCCAGGCATTTGCAGAATAAATCCCAGGAGATGCCCACCTACTGTAAACCAGTTTGAGCCCACAGAGATGCTGTTGGGTTTGACAACCCAAACCAAGCTGGAAGTTTCTGTAGAGCAGCACCCCCTGCGATGGCTGCAAGGGCTGTGGCTCTGCCCAAGGCACGGGAACAGCTGAAAATTCTGCCTCTGGAATATTCAAATTGCATGCAAAACTCACGCAAGAGTCATTACTCATTAATTAATCTAAATAATTGACTCTTTCGGAAGGATGTCTGAGCTGCTCCTTGTGCAGCTGCCTCGTTTGCTGGGCTGTTGTTCTGGGGACAGAGCTCAGAAATGTTTGTGAAATGCACCAAATATTGAGCGTCTCACTATGGCAAGAGCAAATATGCTTTTTATCCCAACGCTCCAGGAGCAATTAATTAACATTATAGCCTCAAAAAAAAGAGAGCTCTTCATAAATCATTGTCACCAAACCAACCTGTTCTGGTGGCTGGAACATAATAGTTACCAGTCTTATTTGCACAGATGTAGCTGAGTCTTTCAGCCCCTGGATGATCAAAGAAGGAGTTGGATAAATATCTTCCTCAGGGGAAAAAACCTTCCAGGCACTACACTCCGACAACACTTGGTACATGTTTTTCATGCTAACAGACAAAAATCTTCCTCCTCAGTGAGGTTCAGCCTGCAAAGTGTGGCTTGTGAGTGTTCCACCCTGGTGAGGAGGGAAGGGCTGGCTCTGAAGGGGCTGCTGCTCTTGGGGTTTGATGCTGCCAACAGACCCACTGAGGGGCTGCCCCCGGATCGATCCAGGCTGGGATGGGCAGCTGGAGCAGCCCTGGGAGAAGGAGCTGGGGGGGCTGGGGGGGAGAGGCTGGAGCTGCCCCAGCCCTGGGAGGGTCCCAGGCCAGGTTGGACGGGGCTTGGAGCAGCCTGGGCTGGTGGGAGGTGTCCCTGCCCATGGCAGGGGGTGGGATGGGATGAGTTTTAAGTTCCCTTCCAGCCCAACCCACTCTGTGATTGCATGGCAATGACTCTCTGCCCACCGCAGCCCTTGTGGAGGATGCCAACACAAGCTGCTGTGTCAGCATTTCCCTGTTTTTCCCAGGACCCTGCAGGGGGCTCAGGGATTCTCCAGAGTCCCTGGAGCTGGGGCTGCAACTGCAGAAAGGTCTGTGGAAACTCCTGCAACATCTTTCTCCCTCCTCCCTTGTGAGTGGAGCATTTTTAATTACCATACAATTTCAAAGGCTGCAGAACCTCCCAAGTCAGCGCAAATGTTGTGTTTGGGCAGGAGGAGGAGGAGGAGGAGGCAGATTCCAGAGAGAGGAATCCCCCTCTCATGGCCCGGGTTCAGTGCACAGATGTTTCCTCACTAATGGATTTGTGGCAATTAAATATTTTCTTTAATGCTGGAAGGCAGCTTTGCAGCCTTTGATCACCATTACCCTGAGCATCCCACGGCGTTTTGGGGTGTCATTGGATGGGAAAGGAGCCGAGCAATTTCTTCCAGAGAGAAATTGTCCCACCAAATGCTTCTGTGTGTGAAGTCACAGCTTGTCCAGATTTCCTGCAAAGAAAACTTAGAAAGAGCATCTCAGACCTAACCATTGCAGCTCGAGCTACATAAATGTGTGTCACTGCTGGAAGGTGATCCCAAAAGAGCAACCACCCTCCAGCTCCTGGCTCTGGTCGCTCCACCCAAGTGTGCTGAGGTTCTTCCACTACTTAGCAGATGTAAAATCAAAGCCCCAGCTCTCCAGGCCACCACCTTCACATCTGGGAATACTGAGGCTGGACATGGGGAACAGGAGAACAAAACTCTCACTGAAGTCCCAGAACTGTGGAATTGTCAAGGTTGGCAAAGAACTCCAAGATCACCAAGTCCAACCATCAGCACCCCCACCGTGTTCATCACTAACCCGTGTCCTCAAGTGCCATATCTATATTTTTAGAACACCCCCAGGGATGGGAACTCCACCAGTGCCCTGGGCAGCCCCTCCCAATGTCTGACCACATTTCCATGCAGGAAGTTCCCCTGATATGCCAACTAAACCTCCTCTGTTCGTTTCCTCTCATCCTGACGTGGGAGAGGAGACTGCCAGCCACATTTTCTGAGAGACCCATAGAAGCTCCTGGAAAAGGCACGTGGTGGGATTGTTGGGGTGTCCTGTGCAGGACTTGATGATCCCTGTGGGGCCCTTCCAGCTCAGGAATCAATTCCATGATCATGACAAGGATCTCGGGATGTCTCCAGTCCATTCCTCCTCCCAGAGCAGGACAATCCTCAGCAGCACATCAGGTCAGCCTTGGCTTTGGCTGCTGGATCCCAACAACTTCCAAGGACTGGCAGCCCCCCTTCCCTGGCTGATCTGCCTCAGGGCTCTGCTGCAGGGACCATTGTCCTTATTAAAAAGAGAGAAATATTGGGGTGAAGATGAAATCCACCCCAGCCAGATCTGCTGTGGCTGATCCATTCCCAGATGTTCCTCGTACTGCGAAAATAAAAGCTCACCTGCTGCTCTTCCACTGTGCCCTAATCCAGCTTTGCCCAAACTTCAGGAATGTGCAGGGCCTTGAGGAATGAGCAGTTCTGGCTGTTTGGTGCTGCACAAAACCAGCACTGAGGGCATAGAATTCTTCCCATCCCCAGCTTTGTTAGAGAGAAACTGCAGAGAGTGATGGTTTCCTCATCAGAGTCTCAGATAAAGGAACTTATTATGCACTAAAAGTGCCAGATTTAATGATCCTGCTTTGTCTGTACCTTTTTGACTCATCACAATATTGCCATTTATATTTATGAGATTAGAGAGAGATTGAAAACGTTACAGCCTTCTCAAATCCTCCGATTAAACGAACGGGCAAACAATGAAATAGATTTTTACTCTGAGTTTATGGACAAGACAAACAAAGGCAGATCCTGAGGATGTGGGCAAGAAAAGTGAGTCCTGTTTGGCAGAGAAAAGGGGAAAGCCAAGAAGGGCCTCTTGGCTGCAGTTTGGGAGGGTTTTGCAGCCACCTCAGTCACCATGGGGAGAGCCTGAGGAGCTCCTCAGGAACCGGCTCGGAGTGTTCAGGGACACCCTGGGGTGTCATTTAGGATTCCATGGATGGCACAGCTCCTTCTATCAGACCTCACCCGCTGGCACTGCCCCTCTTGGGCACGTTGGGGTGGGTGGAGGAGCATTGTGGTTCCTGTTCTGCAGTGGGACCTGCTGTGCCCAGCTGGGCACGTCCACCCAAGGGGTGACTGGACAGGGCACCTCATTGTGGGGTTTTACCAGGGAGAGAAGATGCTGAACTGGACTCTTTTGTCTTCTGAGGGGCAGCTCCAACCTCTGCTCTCTGGGGGCACCAGGGACACAGCCAGGGAATGGCTGGAGTTGTGTCAGGGCAGGCTCAGGTTGGGTCTCAGGGAAAGGCTCTTCTTTCCCCAGAGGGTGGTGGGCACTGCCCAGGCTCCCCAGGGCAGTGGGCACAGCCCCAAGGCTGCCAGAGCTGCAGGAGGGTTTGGATGATGCTCTGGGGCACAGGGTGGGTTATCCAGGAGCAAAATGATCCTTGTGGGTCCCTTCCCACTCAGGATGTTCTGTGATTCCACGGCCCCACTCCAGGCAGAGCCATGAGCTGGCTGGTTCCGTGGGCACCGTGTTGGCACAGCAGAACCCCCTTGGCCTGTGGTGCCAGCACATGGTTGGCCTGGAGAGATGGAGTTTATCCCTGCAAGGCAAACTGCTGGAACTAAACCCAGCTGTGGAGTGACTCCCCTTGAACCAAACCCTTGGAAAACCCCACGTGGTGACCTCCCAATTTAAACAGATCAGGGGTGCACATTCCCCCTGATTGTAGAATGTGTGGTTTTCATGCCCAGCCTGAAGTGCCATCAGGAACCCCTGACCTGCTTCTCTGCCAGGGATCTCTGCAAAAGAACCTTCCCAGGCCTCTCACATCCTGCCTTGCTTCTTCCCACTAATATTTTTTGATAGTTTTCCATGTTTTTTTGGTCAGCAATATCAGAAAAAGCTTAAGGATGGGCCCCTCAGAGCCAAGTTTCTGCCAAGGACAGGAGCACTGAAGGTCCCAGGCTGGGTTTCCTCCTCTGTTTTCATCCACTACATTCTACACACTCATCCTCTGTGGCTTTGACCCAAAGTATCTCCTGATATCCCAAAACTTGGAGATCAGGAGTCTGAAGTGAAGTCCACAGGGATCTGTCCCCCTTCCCCTGGCTGTGTCAGGTCCAACAGCCGTGCCTGGCAAGTGAAGGTCCCTGTGCCTCCTGAGAAGTTCTCCTACCCCAGGCCCTGCCACTTTTGTGCCTCCTGAGAAGTTCTCCCACCCCAGGCCCTGCCACTTGGCCATCTGAAGGTGCTGGAGGGCTGAGAGCTGCAGGAAAGATGGAGTTTCTCTCAAGATGGGTTGGTTGGGCTATCACCACCCACCAAAGCTTTGTCCTGCCAGACCTTCACCTCGTTCATCCTCTGCCTTCTGCTGGGTCCAGCAGCCCAAACCCCTCTCAGACCTCCAGACCTGAGCCTGGACCGAGTCAGGCCCTTCACAACAACTCCATTGAGGCCTTAAAGATTGAGGAGAAAAAGCTCCAGGCCAATTTAGTAGGACATAAGATAAGGAGAGCAGAAGCTTTAATGAACCTCTGGGCTCCAGGAATACAAATCCACAGGATCCCCTCTCAAAGTTCCCAGATTTTATAATCATGTCCATCCAACCCCATCCTGTTATTCCCCCTGGTCCTGTCCCATCCCAAATTGAGTCTGGGGGTTTGGGACTCCTCTTTCATCATCCTCATCTTCCTCACAGCATGTCAGGTCTTGGGAGGCCTTCCAGAGTCCCAGATTTGGAGGTCCTTCTGTCCATGCCTTTGTCTTCTGGTGCAGCTTCTCTGCAATTCTACTTTGAAGTGGAGACTAAAGCTACTGGGGTTTTGAGGGATTGACATAGGATGGGGTTGGGATGTGTAAACATTAAGCTACTGAAGTTGTTTTACTAGTACATTAAATCTACATTAACCTCTGAAATCCATAAAATTAAATCTATAAAATTAAACCCCCCAAAAATCAAAAAGCTCTGTGGGATGTCCATCCCTGCTCCTGCCGGGCTCTCCGTGTCCTGCAGTCCCTGAGCCTGGCACAGTTTGGAGCAGTTTGTAACAGGAATTACTCCATTTCTGGGGCAAAACCTGTGGAAATCAGCACAAGCAGCACTTGGAGCTCCTGGTTCCAGCTGGGGGGCCGTGACCTTCCCGGAGCAGGGCGAGGATTTCGGAAGCTGCTGCTGCAGCCCCCGGGAGGGGTTTGTTCCCTGCACTGCGCTCAGCCCTCCCAGGGGTGTCTGTGCTGACTTTTCTCCTTAACCTACTTTAATTCTCCTCCTTGCCTTGAAGTGGCAGCAAGACTTGGGAGAGAAAACCCAAAAAAAGGCTTTTCTGGGGGAGATGTGAGAGGAAGCCCAGCGAAGTGGGGCAGAGCAGCCCCGCTGCCCTCCTGAGGTTCTCCAGCCTCAGATGGACTCAGAGCTCAGGAGGTTCCTCAGCCTGCTGTCCCAGCCCTGCCTGGAGGGCCACACAAGTGAGCCAAGAGCCTCCCTGTGGCCTGGGAATGTTCCTTCTCTCCGCCTCCACCTGCACAGGGACAATCCTGCCCTCACCTGCAGCACTTCCACCCCACACGGGACCGTGCCCATCTCACAGCTCCGTTTTGCTCACGCTCTGGGGTGGTTTAGCACCCCCAAAAAAGAAGGTTAAGATGCAAAGGCAAGGCAAGAGTGTCCCTGGTGTTTGGCTGCAGGCCAAGCCCGGGCTCTCAGCAGGCGTGGGAGCGCCGGGGATGTTGTTGCTTCACGAGCTCCCACTTGAAACGGCTGATGAATTTCAATATTTGGACAGATGGCTGGAGTCCCAAACCTGAGTTTAAATACATGTTGAAGCTCTTCAGAAATTGCAGGATCTTCCTTTGCAGGGAGTTGTTTCCTTGGGAGAAGGTTCTTCCTTTTTTTGTTGGGAGCCTCTCCCACCATGAGCCGTGCTGGATTTGGGATCATTGCCTTGCTCTGTGTCCCTCCCATGAGATCTGGAAGGGCTGTACCAGGGCCCATTGCCTGTACCACTGAGGGATCCCTTTCTGCTGTCAAGTATTGCCAAGTAACAAACTCTAACAGGAAAGAACATTGATAAGAAGGAAAGGGAAAAGGAAAGGGAAAGGGAAAGGGGAAGGGGAAG
>VXBX01009210.1:147098-164743 GCA_013400415.1 Scytalopus superciliaris
CATCCCAGCCCCCCCCATCCCCTCTGTGCCAGCAGAGCCGGGTCTGTCACACCCCCCCATATCTGGGACCAGCCTCAGTTCCTGTCACGGCTCAGAAATGTGAAATAACCACCCTGAGGGACGTGAGACCAACTGGTGCCCAACTGCCCTGGGGCAAAGCACTGAGGGATGTTTGCCCTGCACCCCAATTCCTGAGCCACTGCACTGGCTCTGCAAGGCACCAGGGCAGCCCTGGCACTGCTTCCCCAGGGCTGGAACTGCCAGCTGGCAGAAGACTCTGAGGTTTTGCCCGTGCCTGCTTTGCAGGTGCTTTTATTTTCAGGGCAGAATGAAATGCTTCAGAACCCACTTCTGTCCAGGGCAGTGGGAGAGCCTCCTGGAAGTGTTCAAAAAACATCTGATGTAGCACTTGAGGACAAGGTTTGGTGGTGAACATGGTGAGGGTGGCGGGTTGAGGGTTGGACTTGAGGATCCTAAAGGTCTTTTACAACCTTAACAATTCTGTGATTCTGTGAAAACACTTCAGTTGGAAAATCCCAACTCGTTGTACTTCCCTGTGTTCCTTCAGAGCCACCTTCACCCTCCCAAGGCAGAGGGCCCTGTTTTATCTTGTCACCAAGACCAAACCTCTCTTCTCAAATCTGCCCTGGGACTGTTCTACTACTTTGGATAAATCTCTCCTGGGATCCCCAGCGTGTCTGAGGCACCGACCTTTCCATGTGGGGGGATGCATTGCTGGCTGTTTCCATGTGGGGGGATGCATTGCTGGGTGTTTCCACAATGTCCCTCTGCTCTTGTGATTCCCAGGATGTGCAGAGGCTTTTCCCTGCTGTGGGCAGGGTTAATCCGTGGGAAATGCAGTGCTGACCCCAAAGGAGAGACTGGAAACCACCATGGACAGCAATTTGTCATTCCAGCAAAGCACAGTTTGACCATGGAGTGAGTCACACCAAGGCTCCCCAAAGGTTCAACACCCAAAAGTCGTGTTGAGTTGAACAATATGACAAGAGGCCTCACTATTGGCTTTTAACAAGAAGAACCAAACCCCATTTCAGCCCTCTGAAAGATTTCCCTTCATCAGCACTGTGGGGGATGGTTGCCAAAGTCCCCAGAGCTGCTGTTGGGATGGGTGTTAATGATGGGCCTTCCATGTCACAGAGTCACAGAATGTGCTGAGCTGGATGGATGCTCTGGATACAGAAGGACTTCAGAGACCCTCTGCACACCCTCCTGAGCTCTGCACTGGTGCTTTCAGACCACAGAATCCCAGACTGTGCTGAGCTGGAAGGGACTCCCAAGGATCATCCAGCCCAACCCTCAGCCCTGCCCAGGCCCATCCCCAAGAGTCACCCCCTGTGCCCCAGAGCATCATCCAAACCCTCCTGGAGCTCTGGCAGCCTTGGGGCTGTGCCCACTGCCCTGGGGAGCCTGGGCAGTGCCCACCACCCTCTGGGGGAAGAAGAGCCTTTCCCTGAGATCCAACCTGAGCCTGCCCTGACCCAACTCCAAGCCATTCCCTGGCTGTGTCCCTGGTCCCCCCAGAGCAGAGATCAGTGCCTGCCCCTCCTCTGCCCCTCCCCAGGGAGTTGCCCCTGCCATGAGGTCTCCCCTCAGTCTCCTCTTCTCCAGCTGAACCCCCCAAGTGCCCTCAGTGCCCTCCCACGCTGCCCCTGCAGGCCCTGACCCATCTCTGTGCCCTCCTTTGGCCACTCCAATGGCTTCAGATCTCCCTTCCATTCCAAACCCTCTCCCAGGGCCGTTCTGAGAAGGTCCCCCCTGAGCCTCCTTTTCTTCAGGCTGAGCCCCCCCAGCCCCCCCAGCTCCCTCAGCTGCTCCTGCTGCTCCAGCCCCTTCTCCAGCTCCATCCCTTCCCTGCACACGCTCCAGCTTCCTTTCCAGGAGGAAAGGGTTGCCAGTAGGACTTGCCTGTCCTTCAGCCCAGAGAGGCCCTTCCATGTGCCCCAGGGAGCAGCAGCCTCTGCCCTCGGGCTGGACACAGGAGACACCTCTGGCACTTGGCATTTGCAGGCAGCAGTGACACAGCCCCTGAGGAGCAATTCCTCTGCCTCAGGGCAACCACACACCTGGGGGTGTCTCTCTGCTGATGTTAAGGCCACTTAAATCATTTTGGTACTGAATTTGCTTTCTGCTTGCAAAGATATCCATTCTCGGACTTGCCTTCCGCTGCAGGTTTGCAGTGCAGGTCCTGTCCGAGGAGGGGCAGGATTTGCAGCCTGTCTGGGCAGCCCTGAGAACGATGCCAGGGATTTCTGAGGGAGCTGCCCTTGCTGAGGTCTCTGGGAGCAGATTTGCCCCCAGGCTGGGTGACCTTTAGCTCAGTCTCAAACACAAGTGTAAAGAAAACAAGCTCTTGTTGAGCCACAACATCACAAACAAAGGCTGTGACAGAGGGGACTCCAAACCAGTCCTTTCAGGGCTGATCTACAGACCAGAGATGTCCCCTTGTGTTCCTGGATGTCATCCAGCTGCTCCTTCATTTGTAAAATCATGCAAATCAAGTTCCAAAGTTTCATCTACAAAGCTGAGGGACGTCAGGTTTGGTTTTCCAGATCCAGCAGGTGAAAGGGGCTCAGAGCTCAGCCCTGCCCTCCCCAGCCAGGCAGGGTGAGGATGAGCCAAGGGGAGGGCTTGGGGCAGGAGACAGGACTGGGCCAGAAACTGCTCTGGGCCTGTTAATCTCTGGTCTAAGTAACAGCAATAATAACAATTAAAAATTGAATGCTTGAATTATTGAAAGCAGCAATTAATAATTAAATCATTAGATCCAGTGCACTGTTCTAGAGCTTCTTGTCAGAGAAATTCTGAGTGTTATGCAAACATTAATGAATTAATGTCAGGATCTTCTGCCAAAGGCAGAACTGAAATAAACCAGAATTTCCTCAGGCCACTCCACCCTCACACAAACACTTGTGCACATTTTCCAGATGGGGATGTGGGCAGGAAAACCTCCTGGCTGTGGTGATGGTGCCAACCTGTCAGCAATGCACACGCTGCTGTCCCATTTGGGACAAGCTGGGCATCACAAGCCAGGTAGGGGCAGAATATCAGATTTAAACCCAGTTTCTGCCTCAGGATGCTCTGCCTGAGTGGGGGTGAAACAGGGTGCTCGTGATCCTTTGGGTGCTGAAGAATTCTGGGACGAGCCTGAGCCACCAGTCCCAAAATGATACACCCTGGCAGGAACTGGCACCAGGGAGGGTGTGGGCAAAGCTCCTGGCGAGGGAACCACCAAGACCCAGTGCTGAGAACTGGCCTAAAGCTGCTGGGCTGGCACAGCTGGCCTGGCACACCTGGCTGGGTTTATACCACATGCTTTATACTGCCCAAGTCCATCACTTTACACTGTCCAACCCCTGTCCCACTTTTTAGCTGGAGGGTCTTCTAACACCCCCTTCTGGGAGTGTGTGCAGAGAGTCCTCCCTGCAGGGGATGCCCCTCAAGGCCACTCCTCGAGGCATTTATTTGGGTGGGTAACATCAATCTCTGCTTAATAATCATTTTTCAAGCTTTAAAACCATTGTCTCAATGTGCTCCAATAAATAGTGCACTCTGCTAGTAGTTACATCTACCCATATGGTGCAGGAAAGGATTCTGATTAAGGTCTTTCAGCCTCATCATTATCACCATCATCCAATTATAAATAATTTCTTTTAATCATATAAATATATTTGGGTTGCCATCCTTAATGCTACGGGACAAAGTTGCACTAAGGCTCAATTACATCCTTTAGACAATGATCAGTGATCCATGTGGGACTGGGATTGGATCCAGCTGCACACAGACCTCTCTCTGAGGGGGGAGTTTAGGAAGCCAGGGGGTCCTTCCTGCCCTTCCTTCCTCCCATCCTGCCTGTGTCAGTCCCCTTCCCTTTCTCACGGACCAGAAAACACCAACATTCATTTCACTCACCTCTCATTTCTTTTCTTGGCAAGTAATTTCTTTCCCAGACACAGGATCCTCACTCCAGCTTGGGAGGAAAAGAATTTGCCACCTCTGGATGTTTCTGGCCACTTATTTTCCTGTCCATGTGGCAGCACAGCTGGGGAACCAGTGGGAGGAGGGGACCCTCCCCAGCGTGCCCTGCCCAGGGGGGAAACACCCTCCTGTTTGGTGGTGCCTCTAGCGCGGGCAAGGCTCAGCCTTGTCATCCAAGTCTTTAATGCTGATACTTCCCCTTGGAAACAAGAGGTGCAAACGTGGTGTTACCCAGCTCTGCCCTCCCTCCATCCCTGCTGGCATCCTTTGGGCTGAGCCAGAAGGGAATCTCCAGGGCAGTGCCAGTGCCCTTCTAGGGGTGTTGCAGTTCTGATCGTCTCCCCTTGCTCAGCCCAAAGCATCTCAAACAGGCTCTGCTATCTGTAATTACTTTGCTGCTCCTCTCAATCCCACCATGGCCCTATCTCTCTTTCCAAGCAAGGCTTCATCTGCTTCTTTTGTGATTCCCCAGGATTATAAATGAGGACATTTATTTTACATTGCAGACAAACTTCTGTTTGGAGTAGTAACAATCACAAGAATAGGCAGTGGCTGTGAAAGCCACTCTATTTTCTTTCTGAATAGCAAGTTTCTCATTCACCTTGCAGGCATTCTGGGAATACACTGCTCTTGAATTAAATGCATGTTCCCAACAAAGACTCCGAGGGGGAAAGCAGGGATTTCTGGCTGCTCTTGAAAATGCATTTCACTGCTTCCCAGCCAAATAAAGGACTTAGGAAACACTGCAGACAAGCCTTTCTGTAGTGCACAGATTGGTATCACCCTCTCAAATGTCACAGAGAAAACGCTGCCTGTGCTGAGCCAACTCAAACAGGAGCCAGTCCTTCTGGAAGCCACCAAATCCCCCCAGGCTTCCAGAAGCAGATCCCCCCCTGGGCCATCCGAGGGGCAGATGTGGCAGCTCAGCAAAGGGAGGGCTGGGAGTGACCTGGCCAGGCCAGCACTGGTTTGGGGTGAGCAGCACAAATGCCAAGCCTCCCCCCAGCACACAGCTCTGCATGTGCTGGTGCCAGCTGGGCCACACCAAAGATGTGGCACGGTTTGAAATCCATCTGTACCCAGGCATGAGATGACCTTGGGTGACTCTGCTTGACTAATGGGAAAAATGACTTTAGGAACGTGTTTTCTACTATTTCATCTCTCTTTTTCCTTCTATATTTTGCCTCATTCCAAAGCTGGGAATAATTTGCTGCCAGACCAAGGTTTTGCCAGCTGCTGGGCAGCACTGCTGTGCCCTGTGGGCAGCAACCAGGGGTGCTGGTGGGCCTGAAGTGCTGTTTGGGCCGAGGGCTCCCTCTGGTTTCAGCCAGAGTTGTAACCCAGAGTGTCCCTGCTCAGGGTGAGCCTGGTGCCCATCTGAGCCGTGCCCTCCCTCCTGTGCTGCAGAGCTTTGCATCAGAGCCCACAGGGAACATGGACAGGGGGGTTTTACAGGAGGCTGGAGCGACAGGACAAGGGGGGATTGCTTCAGACTGACAGAGAGCAGGGTTAGGTGGGATATTGGGAATAAATCCTGCCCTGGGAGGGTGGGCAGGCCCTGGCACAGGTTGGGCAGAGAAGCTGTGGCTGCCCCAGCCCTGGGAGTGCCCAAGGCCAGGTTGGACAGGGCTTGGAGCAACCTGGGCTGGTGGGAGGTGTCCCTGCCCATGGCATGGAATGAGATGAGCTTTAAGGTCCCTCCCAACCCAACCCAACCCAACCCATTCCATGATTCCATGATTCTATGACATAAAAGCAGAGAGTCTGGGTTTTGAACAAGGGATGTTCTCCTCGAACAGGCTGCTCAGCAACTGCACTGGGCAATTATTCACACAACCCCTACATGGAGTGATTTCAGAAATGTGAGAAAATACCAATCTGCCCACGAGAGATGTGTGAGCAGAGCAGGAGCCTCGTGCTGGGGAAAGCTTTGTGGAAATCCTCCTTCTCCCCGGGCCTTTCAGAGATTTATTTCCTCTCCTCAGATATGAGCAGCTCGGGCAGCATCCACCAGCAAGACAGAAAATGTGGAAGAACGCCCCGTTTTGGAAGGGGCAGGAGCTCCTGCTGCCTGTCCTGGCTGGGTTTGGGGATGTGGAATGAGATGAGCTTTAAGGTCCCTTCCAACCCAAACCATTCCCTGATTCCACGATTCCAGGAACACCATAACCACACATAGGGCATGTCCCTGAGTGCTGCTCCAGGGGTGGGAATGAGACAAGGATTTCCCTGAGTCACCAGAGAGCTTTCCCTAAGGAAACTCCAAACCAGCCCCAGGAGGGAGGACCCCCATCCTTTATCTGAAATAAATCTTGATGAAACCCATTCCTCAACCTCAGTGGTGAAGCATCCAAGTCTGCCTTGTTCTGGCAACACTTGGTCAAGGCCACAGGACGGTTTTGTAATTTCTCTAAGTTACTTCTTGACCTGGGGCCTAATCCTGGCTGTTCCCACCTGGAAGGGGAAGCTCTGGGCACCACAAACACTCCCTGGAGCACCCCTTGGGGTGACAGCCTGGGGGATACAGGGCTGCAAATCCCAGTGACTGTCCTGAGGAATAAGAGGACTTGGATCTGGGGTGCAGACTCTGTGTTTTAGGGGTGTCCTCAGGTACCTAAACCTCAATGATGAGGTTTCTCCCAGCCCTGTTTGTGCCCTGCTGTGACAGCAGGAGCTCACTGGGGTCTAACTGGACATGGCCTTAATTCCCAGTTCCTTTCCCTGGCCTTCTGGAGGCTGCAGAGTCTGCTGTCACCTGAGACACCTGCTGCAGGCTTGGGGACCCCGGGCTTTGGGGGTGCCCCCACACACAGTGACAGGTCAGGATTGCTCCAGGTGGGGGTATTTTGGAGCTGTGCTGGCCCATCTCGACTGCTGGTCCTCTGTAGGACACTCTGCTGACTTGAGGACTCTTCTCAGGCCCCAAAGAAAAGGAATAAAGTGCCCTGAGCTCTCCCAAAGCTGCAATTTGCTACAGAGCTTCATCCATTACCTGGGAGAGCAGCAGTGGAAGAAGCCCTGAGTGACATCTCTGTGTTGTTAGTGTCTCACTTCTGGCTTCAAGAAAGGCAATTGGATTCTGGAATCTCTGGGAGTGATGGAGAAATGACAAGCAGTTTCTCAAGACAGACTGAGCTGATGTGAAAGCGAGGAGCTAATTGGATTATGTGCTTGTCAGGAGCCTTCCCTCCTGCACTGCCAGCATTGCTCAGAGACTGGGGCTTGCTTGGCAAGGCACAGCTGCAGGGAAACCAGCCCTGCTCTTCTTTCCCAACCACAAGAGGACCAACAGTGACAGCCTCAACCCCCCCAAAATTCAGGAAGGCACCTCCAGACCTCCAGCAGAGCCAGGGAAGGTGCTGAGCTCCCAGGTCTTCAGAGCAATGGCTTTTGACATCTCTGCTCTCCATGAAACACCTCAGCTCTCTCCCACATCTGAGGGATGCTCTGGAGCAGTGGGTCGAGAAGAGAGAGGAAGGGTTTGCACAGCCTGGGAGGAGGAGAAACTGCAGAAAGTCGAGAACAGGTTTTCAGTGCCCAGCAATGCAGGAGCTGAGCCTGCCCTGCTGCCACCCTCAGAGCGGGGGCACTCTGAGCAGTGTCACACGGCACTCACTGCACTGTCACCAGCCCGGTTAGCACTGACTGCCCACGTGGTGCAGAGATGGAAGCAGAGAGACTGCCTTGTCTGCAGCTGGCACCACCCCATTTGTCAGGCACTGGCAATCCACTCCTTGCTGTTTAATTAAAAACACAAAATAAGCCCCCCCACACACCACACTGGCACCGTGTCCCGGGTGGCTCCGGGCAGGGGGCTCTTGGCTGCTCTGCCACACTCAGCCCCTCTGCCCTTTTCTCTTGGAACTGCACCTGGATGGAGGTGCCAGAGGGCTCTGTCCATCAACCAGACTCTGTCCCACCGCAGGATGGTGAGGGACAGGTCCCTCCCTGGAGACACAGAGAGCAGAGAGTGGTGGGAATTCCACCCCAGGTGTCCATTGAGCCTGGCCTGCCAAAGCCAAGCTGCTGAGCTCTGGAAAGGGAGATGGGAAAGATGAAACTGGTGTGTTGGAGAGAGAACAGTGCCCTCCTTGCCCCTCCGAAGCCTGGCCTGGCCTGTCCAAAGGGCAGTGTCTCATGGAAAAGCCAGGGAATGGCAGCAGGACCAGCCCAGTGTGGGAGCAGCTCCCAGTGCACCGAAGCCCACCAAGCTGCTCTGGGCACTGGGACTCACTGGGAGGGGCTGAAGAGCCCCCAGACCTGCCTGGACCCAGAGCCCTGCAGGACCCCCGGGGTCAGGGAGCTGTGGGTTGGGGCTGGAGAGCCCCTGGTGGGTGCCCTGGACAGGACAGCAGTGCCTGGGGGGCACAGTGGCACAGCCTGGCAGAGCAGTGCCACCCACACCTGCCCAGAGATGGTTTGTGACCCAGCAGGGCCTGGGTCCCTCTTGGGGACACTGTCCTCAGTAGGATGGTGCTGCCCAGCACCAACCAGGGGCCACCTCACATCTTCTGTCACCTGATGGACATTTTGACTGCAGGTACAGCAAATCCAGTGCCCCCCTGCAAGGGAACAGTGAGGGGAGGTTTGGCAAAGGGGAAGCCCCCAGTGAAGGCACCACAACATTTGGGATGCAGATTGTGGGGGCAGGAGAACATCAGAGGGGAGATCCAGGAACTGAGTCCCTTTGCTGTCCTGGAGCTGAGGGCTCATGGGCACAAGGACATACTGGTGGGGTCAGGGCATTTGGTTACACCAAATGTGCTGCGGCAGGTCCTGTTTTCCTTTGCCTTTGTGTTTCCAGGGGCTTTCAGAGGAGGGATTGGGCTGATGTGGGAAAGGAGGAAGAGTCTTCCATCTGTGGGAAGTTCTGAATTGATTGAAGGATTTAATCTTGACTTTTTAGATGTCTATTTTTGCCAGTTGCAATAAATTCTAATTAAAATCTTTGTGGATTTTCCATCAGGTGGCTCTGTCATTTGGGTCTCAGGGTGCTTTGTATTTCCTGCTATTTAATCAGTTCTGCTCCCAGGCATTTCCCCCCTTTAAGTTTGCCTTCACAATTGGCTGTGCTGCTCAGAAAACCAGGAGTTTATGAAACAAGCAGGGAGCTCAGGGGACCAAAGAAACCCTGCAGCTGCTGGGGATCGTTTTCAAAGTGTACATTACCCAGAGCAGCTCAGAGAAAATGAAGTGTGGGGAGGGGGAAGCTCCTCACCATCATTTCAGGAGCACCTTGTGCAGCAGAGAAGTGAAGCCACCAGGGCACTGAAATCCAGGGATGTCTGGACCTGTACTGGATTCCCAGCTGTGCCTCTCCTGGGGGATGTGGCAGAGCTCTGCCTGAGAGGCTGGACACACATCCAGAAAGGAAGATTTAGAAGGGAATTAATTGGGTAGAAGCTGCAGGGCCTCTCTTGGTGGAGGAGCTGGGCAGAGTTGCCTGTGCTGTGGTGTCCTGGTCTTATCTCCTGTCCCCAGGTGTCACCCCAGGCTGAGCCCCCAGCTCTGTGCTGGGACACCAGGGAGGGCTTTCTCCACTCTCTGGATTCTGTCAGGGAAAGGAGAGAATTTGGTTTGAATTCTGGCCTGGAAATCAGTTGGACCCACCCCCAGACATAGAATCATAGAATCGATTGGGTTGGAAAAGCCCTCTGAGATCATCAAGTCCAACCCTTGGTCCAACTCCAGCCCCTTTCCCAGCCCAGGGCACTCAGTGCCACGGCCAAGCTCAGTTTGAAAACCCCCAGGGATGGTGAATCCCCCCCCTCTCTGGGCAGGCCATTCCAAGGCCTGAGCACTCTCTCTGCAAAGAATTGCTTTCTAATATCCAACCTAAATTTCCCCTGGCAGAGCTCAAGCCCCCCTGTCCTATTGCTGGTTGATGGGAGAAGAGCCCAACCCCCCCTGGCTGTGACTGCCCTTCAGGTGGTTCCAGAGAGTGATGGGGTCACCCCTGAGCCTCCTCTTCCCCAGCCCAAACCCCCCCAGCCCCCTCAGCCTCTCCCCACAGGGCTTGTGCCCCAGTCCCTTCCCCAGCCTCGTTGCCCTTCTCTGGCCCCGCTCCAGCCCCTCAAGATCTTTCCTGAGCTGAGGGCCCACAACTGGACACAACACTCCAGGTGTGGCCTCACCAGGGGGCAGGGGCACCTCCCTGGCCCTGCTGGCCACGCTATTCCTGAGCCAGGCCAGGCCACCATTGGCCTTGTTGGCCCCCTGGGCACACTGTTGGCTCATGGTGAGCTCCCTGCCAATCCCAACCCCCAGGTAGGTCCCTTTCTGGCTGGTCCCTCCCCAGCCACTCTGTGCCAGCCTGTGCCTCTCCAGGGGGTTGTTGTGGCCAAAGGGCAGGACATGCAGGCACTTCAACAGCCCAGCAGCACAGAGCAGGTTCCTGCTGCTTTCCTACAGATCCCAAGTAGCTGAAAAAAGAGTTTGCCCAGCCTGTCTTGGTGCAACTGAGAGGGCTGGACTGTTCAGTGCCAGCTGTGAGGGCTCTGTGTGCCAGGGCTGGACCCCAAACACAGGGGGATGTGGCCCAGCACCCTCAGGAATGCACAGGGAGATGCAGGAGGTGCAGGATGGGGAGGCTCCAACAATGAGGCCGATGCCAGGAGCCTTTTGTTTTTATCTGTTCAGCCACACCAGAGCATGAAGAAGACAGTGAGAGGGGGGGAGGCTTCAGTGGGTCAGTGTGTGATCCCACAGTGCAGCTCTGCTCCATAAATCCCACAAGATCCACTCCCCCTCCCCATTCAGCTCTGCAGTTGGGTTCCCCATGTCTGTGGGCTCTCCCTCTTCGCTGCCAGAGGCACTTTGGGAGCAGGTTGGGTGGATTCTCATGGCACCAGAGAGGGGTGAAGCCCTGGGGACTTTCCTTATGCTTTTCCTTATGCTCAAACAGCCCCTCTGCTGGAAGGAAAGGTTGGGAGAGATGGGATTGTTCAGTCTGGAGAAGAGAAGATCTGGAGTGACCTCACTGTGGCCTTCCAGGACCTTAAAGGGTGACAAAAAAGATGGACAGACACTATTTCCAAGGGCCTGGAGTGCCATGACAAGGGACAATGGCTTCAAATTGTCAGAGGGCAGGATTGGATTGGATATTGGGAAGGAATTGCTGGCTGGGAGGGTGGACAGGCCCTGGCACAGGGTGCCCAGAGAAGCTGTGGCTGCCCCAGCCCTGGGAGTGTCCCAGGCCAGGTTGGACAGGGCTTGGAGCAGCCTGGGCTGGTGGGAGGTGTCCCTGCCCATGGCAGGGGGTGGCACTGGATGAGTTTTAAGGTCCCTTCCAACCCAAACCACTCTGGGATTCTGTTCAAGTCTCTGTGCTCTTCCATTGCTGGTCCCCTTTTGGAGGTGGAGGGACACTCTGATCTTCTGCACCTTGTGCTTTATTCCAGTGCAGGTCCCGACCCTGTTTGTTTGCACTTTTCCTTTTAGTCCCATTGCAGAGTGAAATCAGATTGTTGGCTTTCCTTTGAACTCCCTTTCTCCCCCCACAGCTCAGCACAAGCACTGATTACACGTCTGCATTTGTTCACCAGGATGAAAACCTTTCTTATTCATAAACCATATGGGTTTTGTTTGGCTTTGTTTAACAAAGCTGAAATTGGAAGCTGCAGACTACCCAGTGCCTTCCCCCAGCACTCACATGTCCCTTGCTGACAGCTCAGGCACATCAGATATTATTTGCCAAGAGATTATTCATGCAATATGCCCCTTATTCACAGAGCAATTTTGCTGTTATTCACCAAATTCTCCTGCCCTACCAGCTGAATGCCAAACCTGCCAGTGGTGCTCTCCACTGGCACAGCAAATGAGCCCATCTCCACAGAGCCACCCGTGGTCTGGCACAGGAGGTGTCTGAACCACTGCCCACCCTGCTGCCCACCCCACCGCCCACCCCACTACCCATGCCACTGCCCACCCGCTGCCCACCCCACTGCCCATCCTGCTACTCACCCCACTGTCCACCCCACTGCCCATCCCACTACCGACCCTACTGCCCATCCTGCAGCCCACCCCACTCTTCACCCCGCTGTCCATCCTGCTACTCACCTCACTGCCCACCCCACTGCCCACCCCAGTGGCACCTCAGGGCACAGCCCTTTCCCAAGCCATGCCCTCACTGAGGACAAACCCAACCTGGTGTCCTGGATTATTTTATTAGTGGTTATTTTATTACCATCTTATATTTTTTTAACATCTTAATTCTTAGATTGGCACTTCTCGGTTCATTTAAGAGCCCAACTGTCATGCAGTTAATGAAATAAGTAATATTTTCTCATTGCAAGGAATCTCGTTAAGCTAATTAGCATGCTCTGCTGGCAGACGAGGTTGATTTTACTCCATGAAATGTGTGTTATTTCTCTCTGTGCTCCCTGAGGATGTTCCATCCGATGTCCCTCCTGATGGCAGGGGCTGTTTGTGCCTGTCCCTCCCTGGGGGGCTGGGCATGAACCAGCCCCAAACTCAGCACAGGGATGTTGTTAAACTGTGCAAACCCTCCTTTCTGTTTGGTTGTCATTCAGCTGGGATCACTTACTGCCAGAGTGACATTAAATCAGAGACAAACACTTGGATGCTGCTCCTTCCACGTGCAAATCAAGCCCAAAAACCACTCAGGGGGGGCTCTGATATCCAGAGATTTCAGCTGGAGATTTGGGTTCTCCCAAGGACTGGTTTGTAAAGGGGGTGCAGGGCCCAGCCTGAGATTCAGCTCATTTATTCCAGTGAATTCCAATGAATTCCAGGGCCCAGCCTGAGTTTCAGCTCATTTTTCCCAGTGAATTCCAGGGCCCAGCCTGAGTTTCAGTTCATTTTTCCCAGTGATTCCAGCTGTGTCCAACACACGAGGTGACTGCAGAGTTACACCAACCCAAGCAGACCAAGTTCAGGGGTTAAATTGCCCCCCACCCCAAAACCCAACACTTCACGAGCTCTTGGGGGGGCACTGGGATCCTGCCTGGGGTTTCCACCCTCCCCATGGCACGTGCCCCCCAAAATGGCTCTGTGTTGGCAGGAAAGCCCCACCTTTAACCTCTCAAAGGAAGGAAGAAACATCTGGAGGTGTCAGGAGGCACAAGGAGGAGGTTCAGCCTTTCCCTGCTGTGCATCCCGTGTCATGCACAGGGAAGGAACAGCAAAGGCTCTTCCCTGGCCCAGCTGCTTTTCGGCATAAAGGAAAGAAGGCAGGGAGGAAAGTGCATTTTCAGTGATGTCCCTGCACCAGCCCAGGACAAGCACCTGCTTGGGCTCTGTGGCTCTTCATTATCACCATGTCAGGGCCCTGACGAGGCCAGAGCATCCTTTTAAGTGGTGGAATCACAGCTGACAATTTTGCCACCCCCTGAAGCTGGAAAATGTCACTCTTGCCTATGGAAATGATGAAGTAAATTCATATAATGACATTTCAGAGGGCCTGAAAACCTGGTTCTCTTTTCCCTGCCCAGCTGCAACCCCATGACAGGGATTTGGTGCAGAGCAGCTCCTGTCAGACACCAGCAGCAGAGAAATTCTGTTTGACAGGATTCGGAATTAATTCGGCCCAAAACATCTCAGTCGGAATAAAGAAATGAAACAATCTGATATAGGTCAAATATGCTACCCCAACCCCAAGGGAAAACTGAGTGACTCCTCAGAAAAATGAAAACAGGTCTTGGCATCCCATCCCCCAGCAAGCCTTTGGCAGAATATTCTCCTGCTTTGTGGGTTGTGGCCAAGGGAATGCCACAGGGAGAGCGGGATCGTTCAGGCTCCCTGTTGTTGGCAGCCCTGTCCTGCCCTGCACTGACAGGGGGGGTTTTACTGCTCTGCTTCCCTGCCCACCCATTCCTGCTGGAAGTGCTGCCAAGCCCTGCTGCTGCACCTTGGGCTGGCACAAAGGAACCCAGTGGGTTTCGTGCTCTCAGCAGGAAAACACGGGATGGGGTATAAAGGGTTTGATCAGGTGCTGCAGAGGAGAGAGGGGTGGGTGTCCCACAGGCTGAGTGGGTGGGACAGGAGGGACCATTTGCTCCACATGAGCATCATAATTAACTTGTTTCTCCACGAGAGAAGACCCCTTGCAGCTCCCTGGATGGGAACCACAGTGCCCTTCTCCCAAGCAGGACAGCCCCTCCCTGTGGGATTCATTACAAGGTCAGGGATGTTCCTGCAGGGAACGAGCAAGGAGAGGAATGAGGGCCCAGGGAAGGCTTTTCCTTCAGGGCATTTCCTTTCGGTTTTTGGGAGCTGAACTCAAGGTTTTCTATTTATCATGGAAGTAAAAAGAGATTCCTGTGCCATGTTCTGGTATTGAAGCACAGAGACCAAGGGCCTGAGGGAAGGGCTGGAGTTGTGCCAGGGCAGGCTCAGGTTGGATCTCAGGGAAAGGCTCTTCTTTCCCCAGAGGGTGGTGGGCACTGCCCAGGCTCCCCAGGGCAGTGGGCACAGCCCCAAGGCTGCCAGAGCTCCAGGAGGGTTTGGATGATGCTCTGGGGCACAGGGGGTGACTCTTGGAGATGGGCCTGTTGGTTGGACTGGGTGATCCTTGTGTGTCCCTTCCAGCTCAGCACATTCCATGTCTCAAAGGGTTCAGCAGGCACAGCAAGGGAAGGGCATTGCAGGGCTCCTGCAGGGGACATATTGGTGTTTGCACCTCGTTCCTGGCCCAGATTTCCTTGTGTCTGGCATTCAGCTCCCGGTTCTTGTCACACTTGTGTGTGCTGGACAGAAAGGTTTGTCCTGAGGCCACACAGAGAAGGGGGGCAGGAGGGGGGAAAAGGTGGGGTGGGATCCCCCAAACTGGGAAGGCCAGTAGGATCCCTGAAAATAAGAGTGAGGGAGGCTGGAAACGGGGGGGAACAATGGAAAACGGGATGGAGAGAGGGAAAAGAATCAGACTGGGACCTCAAAACGGAGGGGAAGGGGGTTGGGACACCCAAATTTGACGGCAGGGGAGTGGCAGCCCCAAACCAAGCCCTGGGGGAGCAGATCCCTGTGTGGCCTGAGAGTCCTGCTCAGGAGTTGAGTGCTTTGGGACTCGGCAAGCTGGAGCCTTGGTTGGAAAAGGAATCGAAACTGGCCACTGTCACAAAAGGCCTTCTAAGAAAAGTGTCTCTGTTCCCCACTGGTCAGAGGGGAGGGTGTGATGCAAACACAGCCTGTCCATCCATCCAGGATCCCCCCAAACCCCTTCAAAGGCTCTTGTCCCTCTCGTGGTGATGCAGGAAACACAAATACCTGCTTAGGGAGGGCTGGCCTGGGGAGTGCTGAGGACAAGGACAGGCACTGAGGTTAAAACACACTCAGGAAGGTGTAGGAGAGACATCCCAGAGAAGATCCCATTCCATGCCCACCCAGGCACCTCCCTCTGGCAGGAGCAAACACACACAGTCCTTGCAGAGCTGCTCCACCACTGCAGCTCTTTAGGAAGGTCCTGCTGCCAGAAGGAACTCCCTCCTTTCAGCCCACGTTTTGGGAACTGGTGTCCCTGGCTCAGAGTCCTGGGAATGGGTTTGAACCTTTGCTCCTACTCCAGGACTGGTGACACTGTGGGATGAAGGAACTTCAGGGTCACCTCACTTGATCTCACTGGTTTCTTCACCAGTTTGGTCTGCAAAGCCCACATTTCTGATTTCCAAACTCCCCACTTGGACTGAGGTCTGGCATTGGTTTGTCTTGGAAGGTTCCCAGAATTATTGCCCTCCAAACATAAGGTCAAGCCAGGAATGTTGCTGTGGAGGGGTCCAGAATTAGAATTAGGGCAGGAAGTGAGAAGTGTAGCCAAAATTCACACATGAGAATCAGGGAAAGGGAAGGGAAAGTTTGGGAAGGTTTGGGAAGGCAAGGCAAAGAAAGGAAAGGCAAGGGAAGGGGAAGGGNAAAGCAGGTGGGAGCAAAGGTGGATGAGACAGAAGGTTTAGGTGGAGCACATGTGATGTTCAGTCAAGCACAGAATTTGCTGTGCCCCCTCCAGAGGGCCAAGAGAGACCAAGGAGAGAGCCCTGTGAGTCCAGATCATCTCCAGGCCGTGGGGATGCCACTGGGCCCTCGGAGCAGGGGCTGCCTGGCACCCACTGAGCCAGTGCCCCCCACCTTTGCTGGGCAGCCCAGAGGGGGCAGGGCACTGATGGGCACCAGTGCTACACGAAACACATGATTTTTCTCTCCACTCTCCCTCCTCCCCCAGCATCGAGGTGCTGTGTTTGCTGTGCCACACACTCCATCAGCATCTGGCACTAATTAATCCCCCATTAGTGGGAGCTGTTGGCGATCCTTGCCCTGCCAGAACACATTTCTCCCTCAGCTACTCTTCAGCCAGTGTAAGCAGAATTGTATTGGCACGGTGATTAAGGATTATGAAGAGGAGACATTATCATCTCTGAATAATTTAATGAATGCACACTTAACATGAATTGTGGCTGTAAAATCAGGCTGGCTGCGTGCAGGGGAAGAATTCTTTGTTATCACGTTTATGGCTCCTTTAGTGCCTTGTGATGGCTCCAGGTAGGACTGTCAGGGAGGCTTAAAAATGTTATCATAATTCACCACCAAAAAGTGCCATTAACGCAGATTTAGTGACGCTGCTCCTGTGGTGCTTTCTTACCTGTTCACACACAGACTTCTGGAAAGAGAATTGATGTCCCCAGGACTCCTGACCTCGCAGCCCTCCCTGCTCCTGGATGGAGCTGCAGCTTGGGGTGGGCTGGTCAGGATGTAAAGAAAGGGTCAATTGGGCTCTGCGAGACGTTCCTTTTACACCCCATTGATCAAACCCAAACCAATCACGGGAATAAAATGATGATTCCCAGCCCAGCCAAAGCAAGACAAATCCAGAAAGTTTATTCTTTGCTAAGAGATAAAGAAAGGAAAAGGAAGGGAAAATGGAAAAGAAGAGGAAAGGAAAAGAAGGAGAAAATAGGAGGGAAGAGAAAGGGAAGGGAAAGGGAAGGGGAAGGGGAAAGAAAGGAAAAAGAAAAGGAAAGGAAAAGGAAAGGAAAAGGAAAGGAAAAGGAAAGGAAAAGGAAAGGAAAAGGAAAGGAAAAGGAAAGGAAAAGGAAAGGAAAAGGAAAGGAAAGGAAAGGAAAGGAAAGGAAAGGAAAGGAAAGGAAAGGAAAGGAAAGGAAAGGAAAGGGGAAAGGAAAAAGGAAAGGAAAAAAAAAAGGAAAGGAAAAAGGAAAAAGGAAAGTAAAAAGGAAAGGAAAAAGGAAAGGAAAAAGGAAGTCTGAGACGTCAGTCAGTTCCTCAGCCTGGAGTGGCTCAGGGTGCCAGAGGCCTTTTGTTCCCAGGGATATCTGTGGGCAGGGAGGTCAGGCCAGGCCTGGTGTTGGGATGTTCCCAAGGGCACAGAGCACCCTGCTGTGCTCTGGTGTCTTGTGGGGACAAAGTACCCTGGGTTGGCTTCTGCTGCCAAGAGCCCCAAGGAGCACCCTGGCCCCAGGCAGGGCATGCTGTGGCACTGCCCCCTCCTGCCACAGTGCCAGGGCCCAGCTCTGGGGCACAGAGAGCTGTGATGGCTCTGAACCAGCACTGCCCAACCTCTCCAAGCTTTTCATTGATGGCCACTCCTCCTTTGAACATCAGAATCTGCTGTGGACAACAAATCCAGCTCTGGTCACATCCATGTGTGTCTCAAACTACTGCCTGAGGGCACTGGGTCTGTTCAG